>LBFM01002158.1:3952-19219 GCA_000988765.1 Achipteria coleoptrata | reverse complement strand
AGTGTCTTATCTTTAGATTTAATTAATAGCAGATACTTACAAACACAGCACACATTACTGACACCACATCTTCCAATAGGTACTCCTCCCTGTTGTCGACATATAAGACTCGAATAACAGGTACCTTTCATTGACTGAACCGATTGATTGGGTGTTCCCGGGATTAAAGTTGACACTGAGCATGATGGTCCAGAGCTCAACAGTAAATTACCAACTAAAAATATAGCAATGTGTATAGAAACAAGGCAAAAATATTTTAATGATAATTAATTAATTAATAAGTATTTTCTTAAATTACTCGACAAAACTGATGAAATGCTGAACGCAAACAATAATACAAAAAAATTGGATTTGTTTTCCATTAGTTATTCAAAGTTTATTAGTTCTTAACTTTGAGTTGAGTTCTGATGATCTGATCATTTCATACAAACTTTTTGTCAGAATATTTATTAAACGCTTTTTAAAAATATTTTTCAAATTTATGATTACATCCAATGAAATACAAAATAGATTATGTAATTGAGTAGTGATTAGAATTAAAATATGGAAATATTATTATTATTATTGATAGTAAAATTGATTTTAGTTAGCTTTTTGTCACCATTCAGTTAATGAATAAACTGAAAAACAGACACTTATTGTGTTTACAAAGAGAAGGATATTCTCTGACTATTCATTCAAATGTTTGTATCATTGAAATCATGTCCTAAATTCAACGGATGGCTAGAAATTTGATTTTATATATGATTTTATAAACATTTTTTGCGACTGTAGGCCACAAATCAGACAATTATCTACTCGTTTGAATTGACCCTAATTTGACTGATTATTTAAATAATAGTAATAATAATAATAATATAATTCATATTAGATATGAAAAATATATTTTCGAGGAAACAGACATTTATTATGACAATAATGACTGTTAATTATGGTATATATTATTTTGATTGTATTGTTAGTTAACTTTCACCTCATTCACAGTCGTCTAATAAAAAGCGAGTTTTATGTGAGTTTTTACTATAATTTTGTTTTGAATTGTAAACGAATAGAAAGTTATAGAATCCGCAGACAAAATGACACAGAATTTAGTTATTATAAGAATATTTAAATTTTGTTTAAATACTTAATTTTAGTTTTTATTTATAACTTTTATCTAATATTAATTATTATATAATTTAATTCATTAGATTATAATAATATTTATAACAATAATTAACAGATTTATATAATTCTTTAAAAATATCAATAATCTATTCTAAAAAAACTTTAAATAGTTATCGATAAACATTTTTAATGATTTAAAGTATTTATTAAATTTTGCTAACTTTTACTTATCTATACTTTTAAGTAAGAAATTCTTTAATACTTATAACATTTAAAATGATTGTCATTGAATTGATTGACTGATTGTCTAATAGACTGATATAACAGTTTGCAATATTTGGCACTTAATATCTCGAGTCTATAAAAAAACAATTAATTTTTTAATGAATTGATTGTTCCTCACATTTAAATATTTGTGTTAAAACAGTAAATACATCTAAAAAATATTGTCATAAAATACAATAATACAAAAGATTTATAGATTTATAGTTCATAAATGATTTCTTCGATTGTCTTTTCTTTGGTTTCGGGAACTTTTTTGTAGATAATTATCCATAAGATAAGAGTAAATATCGCAAACAATGTGAAGACATAACCCTCAAAGTTGTCCTTCAATTTGTGATACAACAAAATTTAGAATAATTATTAATTAAGTAAACAATTTTTTGTATAAATACCTTAAGAGCTGGAAAACAAAATGAGAAAAACAATGGAATAGCATAGAGAACGGCCACCGAAATACTGGCGCCAACAGAACGAGAATCGGTTCGAAATAATTCGGCGAAATAGAAGTGAGGTATAAAAGTTGGTCCACAAGAGTATAGAATTATGTAAAGGAATAGAGTTATTATATTTAAATAATTGGAGACTTCGAGGTTATCGCCTAAAATCAAGCAAAACGTTTGGAATATTAGAGCGCAGAACATCCCTAACAGTCCGAAGAGTAGAAGAGTTCTTCTGCCGAGTCTTTCAATGAATAAACTAAATATTAAAGACGTTATAAAACCAGCGAATAATATAGCGTTTGAGATATAAATTTTTGTTTTGGACGATATGCCAGCCTTTTGATAGATAGCTTCGGTGAAGAACTGAACGGCATTTATTCCGGTCATATGTTTACTCATCACTACAATTATTGATATGAATAACGCGTTTGCAATTTTAGGGTCAGAATAAAGGCTGTGATACGAGAATTTGACGTTTCGTTCAATTGATTGGTATTCGACTTTCATTTCATATAATTCTTCGTTGAATTCAGAATTCTCTCGAAGTCTTTGCAATTCATTCTGAGCTCTTATTTGATCGCCTTTTATTATATAAGTGTATCTTGGTGATTCTGGACATTCGTTTAACACTATTATCATTAAAATCGATGGAATAATTACTGATGAAAACATGTAAATCCAGTTCTCTAACTCAAAACTTGTGATCGTTATATGTGTTGTAAGTATTGCAAGACTTGTGCTCACAATATATGCCGATCCAAATATTCCTCTCATTCGAACGGGCGATACCTCTGTTAAATAAATTGGAGCTAAAGTGGTAGTAATGCCAACATTGAATCCAATGAGAATTTGTCCGATTATTATCATTTCATAGGAACCAAATCTGGCGCTGAAACAAATGAAAAATAGTGCCGAAAATATTAGACCGTTATTCCAGATGAGAGACTTTTTGCGGCCAAATCTGTTTGCAGAGTAGCCGCTGAATAGAGCACCGGCTATCGCTGCTATCAAATATGTTGACGTCCAAAATAGTAGAAATTTCTTGAGCTTATCATTAGTTTGATTGTCGATGAGTTCAATATTATTTTGTAGATCTTTACCCGGATTAGTACTTTGGAGTTCTTCTAAAAGTCGCGATCGGATCACACGATTAGCAAATTTATATATCGATTTGATGGCCGACTCCCGCACTGATATATTGATGCCATTTATGAACGCGGATAATATGATTGCTATTAAACTGTATATCAAATGCTTAGTTATTCCGCAGCTAATCATGACTTTGAGAGAGACCGAAGACTTGATGTCTGCTTTCAAATGATTGTCTGATGTTTTTTGGTTCAGTTTTTTGATATGTTTTTAAATATAAAAAATAAATAACTTTTAACTATAAATGAATGAAAACTCATTATTATCTGAAAGATGTCGGATGAGCTCCAAATCTAATTCCTGTCAAATTGTCGCTGAAGTCAATGTCTATATTACGCAAAATCCCACACAAATTGATAGCTTCTAAGAAGAGTAAAGAAATATATAGTCTGTATTATTAACTGATATTTCCCAGAGCTTTGGCAGCAAAAAATATCGATCGTCGGGTTCTCCCCTTTCAATAACAGGTTTTTCATTCTTTCGTCATATGAATGAAAATTCTAATATATTCTGTATCATAGATAAAGATCTAGGAATTCCTGATTTCAATTTAGTGTTTTATTATTTTGATGACGATATTATCAAATTCTGTTATTTTATTATCTGATCGATAATTAAGAGACAAACATAAAAATATTATGTATAGAATCAATACTTTTCTAATATTATAATACAAAGAATATTTTCCTCTCAATCCATTCATTCAACAGATGGAGTGATAAAAACTGCATTTTCCTTAATTCAGAATGAGAATGATCTAGATATATTATATTATATTTTTATTTTATATTAATTTTGAATGACATCTTCAATTGAATTTTTCTTAATTTCAACCACATTAGGATAAAAGTTGCGACAATTTACTCTTTTATATGAATTAACTGATTTAACCTTGAACAAAATTTAAAAACAAAATTTGGTTAAACTTAATGCGGTTTAAAATATTTTGTTTTAATATAAAATATTTCTTATACTTTCCATTATATTATATTTCGTTAAAATTGAATGAATTATTTCATTAATAAAATCGATGGACAAAAGGATTTAGCATTTAATGAGAAAAGTTTGCTGTTATTCACTATTTATTTAGCAATAGAAGTGTTTATTACAATAGACTGTCCAAATGCCGGCTCCACCGATAAGTGCACTGAAAGGCATTTCTGAAATAACTCCTCAACTATTCAGTGAAGTTCGCAATAAATTCTTAGCCGAAGTCAAGTCTAATCCACAGCTCTATTGTAATGAAGACATTGAATGTATTGAATCTAACGACTGGCAAATACAGCGTTTCATTTTGGAGCACAAGTATAACTCAGAATCTGCATTAAAAGCATTGATAACATCAATGCAATGGAGAAAATCATTTGGCGTTAAGGCTCTGAACGAAAACATCTTTCCTGAAGAATATTACAGAAGCGGATCAATGGTTACATACGGAAGGGATCGCAATAATGCAACGATTTTGATAGTCAGGGCTAACATACATAAGAAAATCAATGAATGGGCGGATACTATAAAAAAGTTTTTCGTATTTCAAGTCGAAAGAATTGATTACAATAACGACGGCAAAGGTTTTTAACAACAAATATATGCTTTTTTAATAAAAATATTTTGATTTTTATGCCCTTTTTATCTGTTATTAGGCGTCACTCTTATACTTGACTGTAATGGTATCGGTATATCAAACCTGGACTTAGATTTATTGCAATTTATAGTCACATCGTTTAGCAATTATTATCCAAAACTATTTGACGCTATAATTATTCACGAATTGCCATACCTTTTGCAGTATGTGTTTAAATTGGTTCAGTCATGGCTTCCAGAAGACGACCGAAAGTTTTTTCATTTGACTACAAAGAAAACGCTCAATGATTTTGTAGCCGAAGAAGAATTGCCTAAGTTTTTGGGCGGAACTAATCCTATATCCTATCAAACTGTGCCTAAAAATGTCTTTAAGGCACAAGAATTGGTCGACAGAATAGGTCTGAAGAAAAAAGATGCTGATAAACTCAAGTTTCTTGACAGTCATATGAATTGATCGTGGTCTATTCTTAGAAATTCCAAGTTTAGTTCATGGAATTGCATTATATAAGAAAATAAATTTAAATACAAAAATAAAATGTTTTTAACCGAAGAATATTTTTTTCAATAAAAAACATTTTTGAAGGATTTTTGAAGGAATATTTCACTCAAATATTTTATTTCTGTATTTTTAGTTAAATTCATTTAATTTTAAATAACTTTTATATAAAGAGTATTATATTTTTAGCTGAAAACATGTTAACAGACATAACATAACGCATGCGGTAATCGATTTCGAAATGTATTTTTCTGTAAACTATTATATTCTGTTCTCTTCCCGATGTTATATAGCATTTGGTTTTGATACCAAACATTTCTATTCAGATGACTATCAACAAAGAACTTACAGTTTTATCATAACTGAAAAAATCAATCAATTACTTCCTGAGCAAACATATGTGAAGAATAAAGAATTTCTAATGACTTTGTCTTTCAATTGCATAATAAATGTATTTTATATCAAACTCAGAATATTTCATGAGATAATCATTACTTGTTTTTATTGTAATTAAAGTAAAATTTTTGGATTCATTTGTTGGAAATTCTCTATTTTTGTCAACGAAATGAATTCAGATGACAATGAGATCACAATACGAGAAATGGAGGAGAAGGACATCAAAGGAGGACTTAATTGTTTCACAGCTCATGATTTACAGGAAAGTCTTTCAACGTTAGAGGCATTCTATAAATGCGATCCAAAAGCTTTTTATGTGGCCCTCAATAACACTGATAGTAAGTGACATTCAATTTGATATTATTTATTATTCTAGTCTTTTATAAAAATTAAAAAAAATTATTCAATTAACATATGAGATAGTTTGAGACAGTCAAATTAGTCTAACGACAATTTTGATTTCAGATTAATTGACTGAATGACATTTAATGTCGATTCAATTGAGAATAACATTAACCATTTAAATGAGATGTTTAAAGTATAAAAATAGGATTAATCAAAACTGCCATGGCCACATTAATAAAAAATATATAAACTATTAGAAAGAAATTGAACCAATTTAGTCACAAATTTTACTATTTATCTGTAAAAAACGACTAAACCATTAGTGAAAAGAATTAAATTTGATTTCTTACCTATGCAAAAATGGTATTGCTCAAATTTTAAAGGATGTTATTTTCGAATTCTGTTGGTTAGAAATATCATTTTTGGCAAATTTTTTGCTCACATATTTATATCATTGATATCATAACCATGATCCTAAGCTAACTTTTATTTAATATATTTTATGTGTATTATATATTAGAGTAAAGTCTGTATCTCAGAGAAAATACTTTATTCCCTAACTTTCTTGGTTTACAATTAATACCGTTGTGTCAGACGTTTATTCTTTACTCGGCTTAAAGGTATTAAACTAATACTACTAATGCCAAGTTTTTTGATTTTCAGTTGTCATGGAGTTAATGGGTTTGACTTTAGTCTCGTTATTAATTAATAATTAGCTATTAATGAGTCATTATTTTTATTTATTATTCTTTTGAATAATTATTTGGAATCCTATTTGACTCACGAATTGTTCATAAAATTTATTATTTAATTTGAAATTTTAATTAATTCATTGAAAATCATTCCCTTTATATTAGTTTTTATAATAATTTAATGTTTATTCTTAAGATCGTGTAATAGGTGTTTGTGGAGCGCCGGTCACAACACATAACTCAGGATTCTTGGGACTTTATGGCGTTGAAACTGGATTTCAAAGCAGAGGAATTGGGAAAAAGTTATTCAACTCATGTATGAAACACATCGGTGACAGAAACTGTGGTCTCCATGCGGTTCCCGAAAAGATGGAAATGTATAGAAATAAGGCCGGCTTTAAGATCATTGAAGGCATTTCAATGGTTGTATGCAATGCTTTACCACAAAATTGGGACAATCTTTTAAAGACAATCAATGAAAACACAATAATTGAAAAATTTGATAAACAAAATGATATTTTATTATCAAAAATCATTGAATACGACTCTAAAGTACACAAAGAAAGACGAGAAATGTTACTGAAATTGAGTTTAAATAAAGCCGATTACAACACATTTGTTGCCATTGAGGTCAACACTGACAGACCCCTCGGCTTTGGATGTATTAGACTCGATAATGAAGGCAAAGCAATGATAGGACCTGTATATGCAGACAATGAAACTATTGCTGAAGTATTGATCTATAACTTGATTAAGAGCTGTACTCCCGCACAGAATAAGGGCTTAATGTTTATGACAATCTCCACATCTTTGGGTGGAATAAGAATCGCACAAAAACTACAAATCACTGAATGGACGCGTTGTGAACGACTCTTCACAAAACATGCCATTCCTGTTGACTATCAATATATTTATTGTATATTTTCTCCAAATTTTTCTCTTTAATCAAATATTTCAATCATTTAAGTTTAAAAATTGACCCAAAATTGTATTTTTATTTATAGAAATATTTTACAATAAAAATGTTTTAAATTTATTTAACAATAATTGAAAGAATATTCAAAACTTTTTATTCAAAATAAACTATGAATTAGAGAAACACAGTTTAGAACTGAGGGATAGGTTTGTCAAAAGTGATGAACAAAGTCGCTCATAGAGTACCTTCTGTTATGAAGACCGACTACCCGAAGATAGCCGGCCACTCATTTTTCTGATTTTACATTTTATAATTTTTTTGTTACATTTTAGTCGGTTAGGACTTTTTGAAGGTTTTATTTGTTTTGTTTCAATTTTTTGTTTCATTCACCAGTGCTGGGACTGATTCAGGAATACGAATGTTCTCACGAGCATCGGATCATCACATCTGTACTGAATGCTATGGCTTTATATACTCTCAAAACACTATTATTAAAGCGATTACAGTCTATAAAGGTAATGGTTATCAAATTATTCTAGAAGTTATATAACTCTATTGATTTTCTTAAAATGACAACCTTACTCACAATATTTTATTTGTTATTTTATGTTTAAAATTTTATACAACTTTAATACAATTTATATAAATGAACTAAAGTTTAATATTAATTTTTAACAATTGGCTATTAGTCTATAGTTTATTTACATTCGATAAAAAGATGCTCTTAACCAAGATTGACCCAAAATTGTATTTTTATTTATAGAAGTTTATAGAAATTAATTTTATTTTATAATAAAAATGTTTAAAATTTATTTAACAATAATTGAAAGAATATTCAAAACCTTTTATTCAAAATAAACTATGAATCAGAGAAACACATAGTTTAAAATTGAGGGAAAGGTTTGGCAAAAAGGATGACCAAAGTCGCTCATAGAGTGCCTTCTGTTATGAAGACCGGCTACCCGAAGATAGCCGGCCTCCTTTATTCCGTGAGGACTGAAGGTTTTGTTTTGTTTTGTTTCTGTTTTTCGTTTCATTCACCAGTGCAGGGACTGGGTCAGGAACTCGAATGTTCTCATGAGCATCGGATCACCACATTTAAACTAATTCCTATGGCTTTATATACTCTCAAAACGCCATTATTAACGCGATAACAGTCTATAAAGGCAATGGTTATCAAATTATCCTTGAAGTTATATAACTCTATTGATTTTCATAAAATAACAGCTTTAGTCATAATATTCTATTTGTTATTTTATGTTTTTAATTTTATACTACTTTAATACAATTTATATAAATGAACTTAAAGTTAAATATTAATTTGTAATAGCTGTTAATCAATAGTTTATTTACATTTGATAACGAGATGCTCTTAAGTTAAGAGTCTTAACCAAGAGTGACCCAAAATTGTATTTTTATTTATAGAAATTTATTTTATTTTACAATAAAAATGTTTAAAATTTATTTAACAATATTTGAAAGAATATTCTAAACTTTTTATTCAAAATAAACTATGAATTAGAGAAACATATAGTTTAGAATTGAGGGATAGGTTTGGCAAAAAGGATGATCAAAGTCGCTCATAGAGTGCCTTCTGTTATGAAGACCGGCTACCCGAAGATAGCCGGCCTTTCATTTTTCCGTTAGGAGTTTTTCCTTTAGGAGTCTTTCGTTAAGAGTTTTTCCGTTTGGAGTCCTAACTTCGAACTGAAGGTTTGGTTTTGTTTTGTTTGCTTTGCTTTGTTTCATTCACCAGTGCAGGGACTGGTTCAGGAATCGAATGTTCTCATGAGCATCGGATCATCACACCAATACTAATTCCTATGGCTTTATATACTTCCAAAACACCATTATTAACGCAATTACAGTCTATAAAGATAATGGTTATCAAATTATCCTTGAAATTATATAACTCTATTGACTTTCTTAAAATGACAGCTTTAGTCATAATATTCTATTTGTTATTTTATGTTTAAAATTTTATACAACTTTAATACAATTTATATAAATGAACTTAAAGTTTAATATTAATATTTAATAGCTGTTAGTCAATAGTTTATTTACATTTGATAACAAACTGCTCCTAACCAAGATACCAAAATTAATTTATATAGTTGAACAAGAATATTTCATTCATAATATAAATTGTATGGCATGCAATTTGTATTCTGCTTATTAATTATTCAACCTAGATTTTTGAGGTGATTTGAGCAAGCAACAAAAGTTCTCGAATGACTTTGATATCAACTTTTGATATCAATATTTTTTTCTGAAATTTTGGTACTTTTATTAACTATAAACTCAATGAACACAATATATATAAATATACAAAATCTGATATAGAGTTGAATTATTTACAAATTAATAAAATAAATATTTAATTATTGTTTTGTTTTGAATTTAAATAACTTTTTATATTAAAAATTATGTCAATTAAAAATGTTTTGATAACCGGTGCTAATCGTGGTATTGGTTTAGAGTTATGCAAACAATTGTCTCAATTAAGTACTACCGAAGCGATAATCGCGACCACAAGAGATCGGCAAAACTCTCACGTATTTTGATTTAATTAGGAATCAATTTTTGCCGTTAATTAAAGTCTTTATTTTGTTAGCATTTGAACAGTTTGTCGGCGAAGAACCAGAAAATACATGTCTTAGAGTTGGAGACAAGAGATTATCGCCTTTTCGACAGATTCTTAAACGATTGTCATCTGATTGTCGGCACAAAAGGTCTTAATTTATTGGTAAACAACGCGGGGATTATGTCTCGCGATTCGCTGACGACTGTCACCGCAGACACTCTTTCCGACAGCTTTGAAGTCAATGCAATCGCGCCGTTGTTATTGACTCGAAGAGTGTTACCATTACTGAGAACCAGTGCTAAAAATGGAGAGACGTCTGCTGTGGTAAACATATCTTCTATTTTGGGGACATCTGTGGCCAAAGTTCAATCGGGACAGCAGTGGTATTCCTATAGGATTAGTAAAGTATTTATAAATTTGTTTAATCATTAAATTCTAAGAAATGTGTTTTTAATTCAATGTTTGTCTCATTTTGAAGGCATCACTAAATATGATAACAAAACTTTTGGCATTTGATTTGTCCGAAGACAACGTCCTTGCAATAGGTATACACCCGGGTTGGGTCAAGACTGATATGGGCACACAAAATGCGTTATTAGAGCCCGAGTTTGCGGTCAATTCAATTGTCAAAGTATTGTCTAATATCTCCGATTCCTTTAATGGGAAGCTTATTAATTATGACGGAAAGCCTCTTCAGTTATGATAGATTAATATAGTGTTTGATTGTTTCAAATCAAATAAAATATTTAATCCATTAGTTATTTATTCCTCTTTTGATTGAATGATAAGAAAAGAACTTTTTTGAGTTTTATTACTATTTTCTGTATTTAATTATTTGATTAGAATTAAAGACAATTTTTTCTTTGTTTAGTTCTAAATACTGATTCCGATTCAATAACTTTTTTGTTTTCAGATTCAGAGCCTAAACATCAAAAGCAAAGTTTTTTCCGATTTTTGAATTTATTTAAGAAATCAAAAAAATTCGATTCAAATGAAAAATTAATTATTAGAAGAATGGAAATGAATGACATTAAGTCAGCCCTCATTTGTTTGGAATCTTTGGGTTTCAGTGAAAGTGTTTCAACTTTAGAGGCATTCTATGAGTGCGATCCAAACGCTTTTTATGTGGCTATCAATCAAAATAATGGTTAAGATTTTGGAGTATTTATTTGGAATTTAAAATAATTTTTAAAATTTTTAGACCGTATTATCGGTGTTTGTGGAGCGCCGGTAACCATCCACTCGACCGGCTTTTTTGGCTTATATGGAGTGGACAAGAGTTATCAAAACAAAGGAATTGGAAGACAATTATTTGAATTATGTTTGAAACATATCGGAGACAAAAATTGTGGACTATTTTCGTTACCGAAAAAACGACTTATTTATGAAAATACTTACGGATTTAAACTCAAAAATTCCATAGAATTGACAATTTTTGCAGGAATTCCTCAAAATATAGAGAGTATCAACATTTTAATCGATGAAAATACTGAAATCAAAGAATTTAAAAGAGAAGACACAAACCTATTGACAAAAATCATAGAATACGACACTAAAGTTCACAAACAAAGTCGACAAACATTACTGTCTCTAACTCTTAACAAAACTGATTACAAAACATTTGTGATAATCAATAAAATTGACGATCGAGTCCTGGGCTACGGCTGTATTCGTTCAGACATTAAAGGTATTGCACTGATTGGACCGGTATATGCAGACAATGATTGTGTCGCTGAGCTATTGGTCTATAATTTAGTCAAATATTGCGAAACATCGCAAACAAATGGATTACTATTTCCGACAATAAATTGTTGTCAAACCAGTCATAGAATTGCCCGAAAACTTTTGCTCAAACAATTCAAGAACAGTCCAACACTTTATACAAAATACAGTCCGCCCTTAAGTCATAAATTCATTTATTGTATTCATTCCCCAAACTTTTCGTTTTAATTTGAAAATTATTATAGACTTAGTGTTCAATGAATTTGAAATTTATTTATTAAATAGTTTTTAAAATTATGAAATGAACTGAAATTTGATTTGAAAATAGTTTGAATAAAAGTTTACATAAATATATAAAAATAATAAAAGTTATCTAAATTTCGAACATAAAATGTAAAATTCCGGGCAGTTTAGCTCTGGGTTGAGGTGTGTCCTCAACATTGTGCTCATTTGTTTGCATTAAAGCAGTACTATTATTATTATCATTATCTCTACCGTTAATTTGATTCTTTGATTTTCCATTAATTTCTTTCAATTCATATCCATTACTGATAACAGAATTGTTGTCGGGTTTTCTCTTTTTCTTATCAAATGGCGTTCCCGTGAATGTAACGAAAGTGAATAACGCGACCATCACTGCGACAACACTGAATCCTAAGTACAAATTGATAAGTCCACCCAGGTAGATCTGCAATTGTTTTATAATTATAACAGTGTTTCAAACAATAAAATCAAATATTTGTTTAACATTGAAATAATTGAATAAATATTTGCCAAAAAGTAACCTTGGCATCGTTACTACAAAGAGAACAATTGCCTTGAACTTAACCTTGCAATAAATTATTAATAATGCAAACCCACCGCTAACTCTATTGGTTCATATTTTGGTAAATGAACTAAATTCATGTCAACTGATTTTGGAGGAAGTATTCCAATTGTAAGCCATTGCTGTTCTTCGTAGTCGTCTTCATCCCTCTCCTCAACTCTCAATTGTTTGACGTCATAGAAGACGCTGTGACAGTCCTCATAGTCTCCGCATACTTTTCTGCACACCTCATCCAATGAAAGTCCTTCTTCGAGATGACCGGAAGGACTTTTTGAGTTCATCCATAGCTTAGAGAACGTGTAAGTGATGTCTGGAGTGGCGAATATATCTCCGGGCCATCCATCAGAATCAGTATATGCTTCGACTTTGCACTGCGCCAAACAGTGTTCCCGAGATGTAAACCCGTCGTGACTATAATTCTTGCATTGAGTGGCATAAGGGGGCGGTAATAGAGTGGTTGTTTGTCGGGTAAATGAGAGGGCAATGAATTGTTCTTTTGTAGGATTCAATTGCATTACATTATTTCCGTCAGAAAATTGATGCAATTCTTTACAATCGATTGATTCAAACGATTAGTCATTTGTTTTATTTCATTCATTTAATTGATAAATACCTTGCGGTGAATGAATATAAAGAAGACCATTTAAAATATAATCCCTGTTTATTCTAATCCAGGCTAAGTATTTGAGATTAGCTGCTGAGTCACGTTTTATTTTATAATTGTTTTGATCATAACTTTTTTCGTTATTATAAAAGAGTGTAAAACACTTTTTATCAAAAGATATCGTTTCGACAATCTTTGAAATAGCGCTGCAATTAATTTTTGTGTAACTATATGTCAGCCCTTTCTGGTATCCGACAGGAGTCGGAACTTCGCATTTGTCGAAAAACTTGACCGAACTTATAGTTAGCTTATGTTGTAAATTGATGGGTAATTTTCTTATTGGCTCTTCTAATAACTGACGGAAAGTCTTTTTTCTCAATAAATATGCGATTTCTCGTTGAGATTTTCCTAATTATTTCAAACAATTATTCGGGTTATTTGGGCCAAAATCAGAATTAAATTTAGATATTCTATTGATAATAAGTCATACCATGAAGTACTGAATAGAGAGGCGGTTGGATTTCAATAATCTTATCAGGCAGAATTGTTGTCGATATATCACTACAAATGGTTATTCCGGGCAAATGAACATTCAATGTACGACCGATTCTTAAGTCAACTGTTGTAGGATATGATAGGTATAACTTCCCCACGAGATATACCTGATATGAACACAAGAGAAAACAGGACAATGTTATCACTATTTTTAATAAAACTCTGATCTTTCGTCTGAAACCCATATTTTAAATTAGATCTTGAATTCAAAGCGGAATAAATGGAAATTCAAATTTAAATAATCAAAGAATAATACATGACTTAAGTTATATACAAAAATATCATAACTTTGATAACAGTTATAATAATTATGAGTAAAACTTTGGCTACAAATACCTTCGAAGTGATATTCTTTTAATTTTTTTCGTCACCAAATGTTTTATTTATTTTATTTTATCTCTAATTCTTAGCAATAAATGATAAAAATTAATCTTTTCATTATTATATTGTGAATCATTTCCAAAGCCTTTCATAATTAGGTTTTAGAGTGAACTGGATTTTAGTTTGTCTTTAAATAGCAAATAATTAACAAAATTAAAGAATTAAATAAAATAAAAGACTGAAAATTCTATCAGAAATTTGCTAAAAGTTGATGTTTATAATTATCGATTTTTTTACAAGATAATTCACTTATTTTAATTTTAATAATAATCATGTTGATTTTTTAAAATGTCATTAGGTCATGAACATGATAATCATTTATTTATTGTATCTTGGTTGTCCTTAATAATAAATCAAATTCAAATAACACTTATTTTTTTAATTAAATGACAAGGGTTATTAATAACCTACAATAATAGTTTTAATCTGGATAAAAGCTGGATGATTAAACATTCATTACTTCGGTTTAGATTAGTGGTAAAATAATAATAATAACGGGGTGAGAAAACACTTAAACTTTGCACTAAACTTAAATCTAAATTTGCAAAAAAAAACTATTGAGTTAAATAAAATAAAATTTTAGATTATTAAAGTATACACATTCTATTATAAATAAATCGTGCTAGTCAAATGGGAAATATATATGCTAATTTCAATCTATTTCGGTATAGATTTAGTACCCATAACAATTTGTATTTTCTCCCATCAAAGTCAAATTTATCTTGATTATTTTTAATTTAATGATTATATAAACTTTATTTTTCACTTTAACTCTTCCATACTAACTATTTAACATAATTATAATTTGAAATGATTAATTAAATATCATTTGAAGATAAATTTTGCAATTTTGCTATATTATTATGTGTATCAAACTCTCACTTTTACGTTGAGTTTTATAATGTTTTATAAATCTCATAGACTCTCATAGAGTCAACCATTGTTTTGGTAATTTTTGTTTTGTTTATATATTTTTATTTAGAAAAACATTATCACATCAATTGATATTCAACTCATTTATTAAGTAATAAAATAAAAATAAAATTAAAATGATATAATTATGAAAAATTTTATCAAATATTTAATTTAAAAATATCCTGATCGCTTCTGGCGCAAAATTTATTTCCTACGTTACACTGTGAATGAACAGCTTGTTAAATAAGGATATAATTGAATTATCAGCGA
>LBFM01002149.1:2684-13002 GCA_000988765.1 Achipteria coleoptrata | reverse complement strand
TTTATTGGTTTTTGGATAAAATTTCGAAATGATCAATTTGAATTAATTCTTTTCTAAAACAATATAAAATATTTATAACTTTACTAGAAAATTCATTTTAAATTTAAAAGATAACTGAATTTATTAGATCAAATTGTATAACTTCTTGGAAATTTGAAATTTCAGATCTTTGAAATGTTTGTTTTCTTCAAATTAAATACAAACTCTGATTTAATTTATCTCTGATTCGACTTAAAAACAACAACAAAATGAAAATTTAATACTTTTTTGAGAGGTTATCACGAAATTCAAGAAACGACAATATTTTCATGAAATTTATTGATTGAAGAAATAAAAAATGAATAATTGAAGTATACTTTACTGTTCTCAGAAGAAATCAACTAAACAAGATAAAAATTTATAGAGATCAAAATTTTTGTTGTTATATATCTTTTCAGAGTTAGTTCACATTTATCATGAAAATTTTACATTCCATTAATTCTATTTATGTGCATTTATTCTAATAATAAACAAGTTAAATCAGTAATTAAACCAATTGTATAAGATCATCCTCAATTAATCAAGAACTACTACTAATGATATAAAGTAGAAGCAAGCTTAAATTGTAAACCAATATTTCCTCACTTAAATTCTGGTTGAAGTCATATACTTAATAGTAGTGAAGGAAAAAATAGATATCCATTAAGTTTTACCTCTAAATTAGAGGAGAGGTTAGAAAAAGACATCATTTGAGTGGAAAAATAGAACGGAGAAGAAAAAAGTGAGAGAACTATTCAATCAGCAGTGAGTCTACTCAAAACAAACAAGGTTATTTGGTGAACGCTATTAGCACTTAATGAATTAACTTTTTCTTAACGTCCTCTTCTTTTTTCAATACTATCAGCTCCTTTTGGGGCCACTGTTTTTCATTCATCCGAAAATAACATTTTTAGGCAACCATTAAAAGATCAGAGAATTCATTAAAGGATTTTAAATCATACGAATCGTAGAGTATTAGATAAAAAGCCAGAAAAAACATCTTCCGATTCGTATTACTACAGATATTTTTATGGAATGGCTGTGGAATTACTGATACTTTTTTGCAATGACTCCAATTTAATCCAATTATTAACTATTATATTCTCTTCACTACTAATTCATTAAATATTTTTCAGAAATAGTTTTCTGACCTCAAATTGGAGAGAGAAGACAGAAACATATTATCACACTTTTCTCAAATTTGGTCTCACGTTTTGTGTTTGCATGTGGAGTACACCAACTAATGAGAGACCAACTTTTAGAAACTTGTGATCATATGTTTCTGTCTTCTCTCTCAAAAGTAATTTTCAGTTTGTTTTCATCGAATATTCATTAATATTGAAATTTCTACTTTCCTTTTGTTGAGAACAGAAATTTTAAAATACCCTTAAATTATGGCTAAATTAAGTAAATAAATCTGAATGAGTGGTAAAATATTCAATTCTATGAATTAACTTATTTTTAAGATATTTAAATATCCAGAACTATCTTCTGGCAAATTCTACGTATAATTGAAATCCATTATATAATTTTTATTTTCAGCTTTTAGGCAATGACTAACTTATAAATTATTAAGCTCATATTTCATTTAATTTGGAACAAGTGGTGGTTACACAATGATCAAACAAAGATTTGCTTGATCAATGCTTTATGTCATAATAAGTCAACTAGTTTGATAGTTGCTTGTTAAGAACTAACTTAATCGTTAGTATAAATTGATAAATAGCTTAGGGATTGTTAGTTGAAAATGTTTATACTTTACTCAATATCACTGAACAAATGGAAAGATAAATAAAAACATTTTGCTGTGAATTATAAGAAAATAATTATATTCTCAAGAATTTGTTTTTTAGACTCAAAAATATAGAAATCATTGAAAAGAAATTCAAAACCAATTATGAGAACGAAAGCAAATATTGATTATTCCATTTCCTCCAGTGTTTTATGTTTTATATATTCAGAAAAATATGAATCAAACGATAATTAATATTCAAAACTCAGATACAAATCCTTAAGATTTTTAAAACTTATGAGTTTTCAAATATAAAATCAAAGTATCTTAATATCACAAAATATAGATTTTTAAATGCATTAAAGGAGTTATTTAATGTTTTTTTTGGAAACATCTTTTCAATAGTAGTTCAGATACTGATTAATCACTCCGAGAAAAAAATTATATATTTTTTGGGCACAGAATGAATACCAAATGGCAAATGATTGATGAAATGGTTCGCATTTATTTCGATTGAAAAATATATTTTTCTATTATCGGCAGCCGATAACCGAACCGATAATAAATAGTGACAATCAATTGCACTCCATTTCCAAAAAAGCTTTTTTCTTATATTAAAGTTTATTTTTACTCATTATTTATTCAATTCCCTAAATAACATGACTTTTGGCCTTCAAATAGAAAATAATTTTCTCAGATTAATGTCTGGATTGATAATGAAGTGATTGAAAGTGAATGAAACTTTAAAAAGCATATCATCACTATTCCCACTAAATATTAGACTACAAAAAACAACTATTATTTAATTGTATTATTGTTTATAATGTTCTGATAGTTATGAAGTAGTTTTGATAACAAAATAGTGATTTTTATGTCATTTCGTTAGAAAAAGTTTGTCAAAAGAGACGGTATTTTTGAAACGCTTTGAAACGTTTTGTATTATTATTGGAAACGAAGCGTAAAAATAATTAAATTTTATTATTTAGAAAAAGATAGTAAACGGGACTTACGATAGCGATGGCCAAAAGGTGAAGGATACTCGCAGTACAGCATAACACATCTGCTAGAGTCCAGAGTTCGCAGAGCACTCTTCCCAGAGCCCATTCTTGAACCACTTCGGAAACGGCGCCCAAAGGCATCACTAGACAGGCGACCATCAGGTCTGCCACAGCCAGTGATAGTACCAAATAATTGCCAACAGTTCTTAAGTTACGTTCCAATAAAATGGCTGCGATAACAAACACATTACCGATAACTGTGCTAAGCGTTAGGAAGCCCAGGATCAGTGATGTCAATATAATGTAAAGCATTTGGTTGGATATAAATTGGTTGCCATCTGTTAATACAGAACTGTTCGCATCCGTAATACTATTGTTATTATTAGTGAAAATTTGTGTCAACACTAAAACATCGCCACTCGATATACCACTCAAACTATTATTATTAGAAAATGTATTACTATTATGACTGTTATTATTATTTGTAGAAAAAGTCAGTTCAACAGAACTAGTGTTCATCAGAGAGGACTGACTAAAGTCGAATAACTGCACAGCCTTAGGATCTGTATCGTAATTATTAGACATTTTTATTTCGTTCAATATCTTTGTTTTTGTGCTGTTTGTGTCGATTCCTTCTTCTTCTTTGGTGTTTTGATATCAAATTTCATAAAAACCTTTCCTTTACATGAGTTTTCGACTCTCTATTGAACACAAAATCATTGGCCATAAGTCTAGTTATTCTGTTCTTTTGATAATTTTCTTCTTTTGTCTGAATTGGTTGTGCTCTTACTCTACCTTAAAGTTTATTAGTTTTGATGAGTTATGGCAAAAAATATTTGGTGTGTAATAGACTCGAGATAATAACGAATGCTTTGGCCATCTCTTGAGATATTCAATGCCAGAATTAGTCCCTTATATTCATCTGTCAATTCTTGGTTATTATAGAGTTGTGGTCTTTTTATTAAATTCATTTCAAAGTCTTCAAAAATATTATTTACGATTAAAAGATATTATTTATAATCACAATAAAAAACTTCTGAATTCTTTCAAAGAGTTTTTGTTTTACTTAAGAATAATATTTTGAATAAAGTTCCAAAAAAGTTGATCATGTTGGACATCAAGGTTATTTACAGACAGATTATGTACGCTATTCATCGCTTCTTCAGTTCAGAATATATTCTGAAAAATTAGAAAAAATTCATTAAATAAAGTATTTTTGAATATATGAATATTCATTGAAAAAGAAAGAGAAAACTTATTTAAATAGAGACCAAAAAACTTACTCTTATTCTCATTAAAAATGAAAATATGAATAACAGAACAAAGATTTATATTTAATTTTATTAATTCATTCGACTTTTTGTTTATTATTCAATTGATTTGATTATTTGAGTCAAACTAATTCGTGAAATAAAAATTCACTGAATAGACAATAAAATCAGTTTTCAATTCTAATTCATAACTTATAAGAAAACAGAACTTTCAATATATTTAATGTATCGGAATTGAAGGCATATCTAAATTAAATCGCGGACTCAATGAAGAACTAAACCTTTTATACTATCTTAGAGACGGAGTTAGTGAAGTGCCTCCAAAAAGATGTAATGAGAGACAGAGAGTGCAAAAGCAAATCCTTAAAGAAAACTTCTTAAGACATGCGCTTAAAAAGGCGAACAAATTTGGATAAAAATTTTATTTGTATACTAAATGAATTTGAAACACAAATTTGATTCGGATCACAAAATTGTTAACGAAATACATTTAAATTGTATACAAATATCAGAATATCTATTCTAATCTTAAGAAAAACGAATCAAGCATGCACATTTCTCAACAAAGAAAATATTTGACAGCTTTTCAATAATTTAATCCATATTTTGTTGAGATTTTTGAATTCAAGTGACAAAAGTTGAGAATAGACTGAATTTTTTGTTGAAATAGAGAATTACAGTCAAAACCAATTTTTGTGAGTTTTTTAAACATTACTTATCGATGAAAAAGCTGTGCTCACAAAAGCGGAAACTTCTTTTTAAATGACATTAAATTTAGTGCAATATTGCTAAAAAAGTATCCATTAGAATTGTCTTTTTCAATTAAATATCAAATTAAAATGCCCTATAATTGCGACCAGAGTTTAATAATTAAGCAATTTATTTAAATAATCACCTTTTGTGAGATAACCATGGTGTTTAATTGAAAAATTCATTTCTTACATCAAAACAATATATTAAATACTTCTAGATAGATGAGCCTGATCATTGATGTAGGTCTGGGCAATTGGTTAGAGGCCACAAGTGTGCAATTTTTGGTATAATTTTGTAAACAACATATTACCATACTTAATTTAATTGATTAGTTTATCTTTTTCTTTGACTTTATATTGATATTTACCGCTATTTTGGCATTAATTAAGAAAAAATATAATTAAAAATAGTCAGCCCTTAATGTAGTGATTAGAAAAACAGTGAAAAAAGCAATTTTTGACTGCAATTTATTTAATAGTTTTCCGGTGAATAAGTTCTGAGAAATTTGTATTTAAATTTGATTTTATTAAGACATAAATTAATTAAATTGGATTTGATTTCATTCATTTGATTCACTCGTTTAGATACCAATTATTTGTGTTTAACTAGATTTTTATTGAAACCAAAGTAGAGTTCAATAAATTTGTTTGCTAAGAACCTAGTTTATCAAAATAATAGTCTAATTTGGAGCTCAATTAACTTCTATACTGTTATTTAGTGAAATAAATTAATTAATGGAAGTCATAGAATATAATGAATTCAAATATTCATTCATTAATTTAATCAGATTTTGTTGAATGAATTAAAATCAAATAATATTAGATAATAACGTTTAAGCTTAAATTCAAAGACGTTAATGTATCTTATGATACATTAAATAATAATCAAGGTTCTATGAACATAAACAGCTAATATCTCAAATTCATAATTTTTAAATGAGTTGTTATGAAATCAAGATATTTCTAGAAACAAATTTCGGTAAATAATTAAAGATTTATCGCAGAAATACAATAAAGTTATGTTTAGTTCTCAAAACATAGTTAAAAAAATGTCCATGTCAAATATTGAAAAATTTAATTCAAAAATTCTAGGTTTTGGAAAAAACATTTAAACAAAAAAGTTAAGAATAGCACTACAAGAGTCATATTAAACGCTTAAAAATAGCAAAAATTTCTTGAATAGTCAATGACTCGTCAATGAGGGAAATGCGAAAAATATTGAATTTATAGTGTATTTGATAATTTGGAAATATTTGTATTTCTTTAACATTTTTGTTTAATTCTTTTTCCCAAAACCTAGAATTGAAATTCAAGAATAATTTATCTTGTTTATTTTCCAATTTACCAAATAAATTTTCTGAAATATTGTAGGCAAACTTCATATTACATTTAATAAGAATTGTTATTGTTTATAGTTCCTAACTTGTGTTTGTCATTCAAAAGTTTATACTTTTATACTTGTACATTTTGCATTCCTATGCAAAGTTATATAATCTAGTTATTTGTCATAACTTTATTAAGTTTGTCTCTATGTGCGCACACTGTCTGATGTCTAACCTTTTATAACTTCTAATAAAATATATGTTAACTATCTAAATTTTATCTACAATTAATTCCGAGTCCTACAATATTGCCAGTTTATTAATTTAATACTTAATCCAAGTTCAATAAAAATGATCGGTTAATACAATGTGTGTTATGTAATTTAAAAGATTTTAAAGAGTGATACAAGTTTAAACTAGCTTGAATTATTAAAAACATCACTTTTGAATCAAATAAATATAAGAATCTGAATCGTATTTCTGTTTCTAGAAAAGTGGGCCAGTTAATTTTGAAATTTTAAGATTAATTCAGTTGATTTAATATCGATTCTATTTAATTGGTTTGATATCTCATATGAATTGAGAACTTTTAACGAAATGTACACTACCTAGCTATTTACCATGTTCAACTCATAAGATATTAGTGAATAAATTTTATTTAAGAGCTCAAAAAAAGTTCAAAGCTTTACCTTTTTCAGTTTTTTTTTATTTTTTTTAAAAGATAAGGAAAAAAGGATCTGAAAATCAATTTATAAATTGAAAACCTATTTATATGCATGAAATTAAACATTTAATCTAATATTTTACTTTAAAAAGGTTTTGCAGGAAACTATTTCAAAGTCTAGACGATTCTTGAGAGATTTCATTTTTTTACTATGAACTTGGACTTTAATTGCTTTTTGATTTTAATTTTTGATTTTAAGCTGTTGTGTAATTTATTTCAGATTCAGGCTTTGAATTTCATGAATTAGAAATCAAATCAGAATTAATTATTTAATTCAAATTTTTAAAAACTGAATCATATTTTAGTCTTCATTTGAATACTTATTAAATAAAATCTTGTGATTAAAAAAATTACAAGACATCTTTGAATAGAGAGTCAAGTAGAATAAATATTAAATGGATGTTTTAATGTATGAAAAAATTTTATTACAAAAAACCATGATTAAATTACTAAATCGTCGATGTATGAAAATTTTGCCCTAATATTTCAGTAGTCAATATAAACTCAAAGCTATTCAAAATCTGTACAAGAATTTTCAAAAAAAAAGTTTGATTTTTACAAAAGTTTGATTTTTTTGCATGGTGATAGTTATAGTCATGGTTATAGTATTGGTGATAGTGTACGTCACAATATATCCTGATATTTCAAAGGTCGCATCAACTCTTCAATAATTTAATTTTTACGATAACTAAAAAAATACGTGACCTAGAAAAATTATTTTTGTATATTTATTCGTCTTTTTTCGTTCTATCATGATGAAAATTTCATCAAATTCTGAAAACCTTTTCTAAACCATTGACCAATGTCTTTTTTGTTAACACAATTTTATATTTTTAAAAATTTAAGGAAATTTTATGAACAAGAATATATTGCGATTAAAATTTTTGGTTCAGTTTAGAAAATAATTTGAATGAAATATCGGTGAAAATTTTTCAAAAGTTCAAAAAATATAAACAAACAATAAATATGCAAATTATCAAAGCATTTGAATTTTAAGCTAAAAATATTTAGTTATGAAATATATTTTGGTTTATATTTTGAGAAAAAACCTAAAGATTTGCTAAACTATTTGCAGGAAAATTCAATATTCTTTATCTTCTTGAGAGTGAAAAAATAAATAATTTATCCCAGGATTAATAGCGACTGAACTCTACCAAAAATAGAATTCCCTCGACTATAATTCAAGATTATTTTGTTCTTATGGTCCACCCCTTTATTTCAAATATATTTTACGTCAAATGTAGTAATTTTTCTCCGATAAGAAAATACTATTTTCTTAAATCAATAAAATAAGAGAAATATTATTTTAAAAAAAGTATAGTTTAAGCGAAGAAAAGAGTAAAAAATTGGTCCAAAGAAATGAAACATCAATTTATACAACAAATGAATGTTTGATTTGATTTGAAAGCAAAGTATTGATCGCAAAAATATATGAAAGAAATTCATATCATATTATGAAATACTTTTTGTATACGATATTTGGTTCGCAAATAAAATAGATTTTTCTTTGAATTTAATCAAAGCCTTAAAATATACGTATCTATATTTAACACCACTTCACAAGCTTTTTGTGACTGATTTTTATGTATAAATAGTTTGTTGTAATCCCTGAATATATTTCACTAGAATTCAAATCAAAATCTCATAGAATAGAAATAATATTTAGTAATATTACTATATTTTGATAGCTATATATCAGGCCATAGTTTGTTTGCTCTGATAGGTTTTGCAAATAATTCCTTTGGTAATTCGTTTTGTTCCCTCTCCTCTCCTTTTAATTAATACTTTTGTTTTCATAATAAAAATACAAACTGGAATAATTAATTTTATTCCTTTCTGGAAAAACAAACTTTTCTAATCTCACCATTTTAAAACCATATCTTAAGCTAGGTTAAATTGGTGAATTGGAATAATACAGAATTTTTGAAATTAACCATTTAATTTAACTTAAAATCTAACTTAAAATAATCTATCAAAGATGTTTAGATTTTATAATTTTTAATTTTACATATAATATAAAATTAAATGTACATTTTGACTCAAAAAATCTTCCTAGTCCTCCCACTTAGACCTGCCGACCTTGCGCATCCCTGATTTTGCATGGACTTTCATCTTTAATTAAAACATTTAATTAAGTCCTCAATTGAAATAAATTAATAAAATATGAGTTTTCTTTTTTAGTGAAATATTAAACTCATAACTATTACTATACATAACTGACCAAATTTACAACGAAACTTGATTACTTGGTATCGTCTTAAAAGATACTAATATCATTGCAGCAGTAATAGATAAAATAATTAACACCAAGATATATTTAGAAACTCTTAAATCAGAATTTTCCGAAACATTTAGCTAATAATAGCTCATTAAGTGAGACAACACTAACATTAAAGAAAATCAATGGCCTTCTGATTAATTAATCTGTTATCACAAGATATCAAATACTCTATTATTTTATCCTTAAGTTCATATAATTTACACACAAATCGATAGAAATATTATTGGATTAATATAATTATAGTTATAAATAATAACTCTTTGACTATCAGTAGTTCCAATGCTTTTCATTAATCATTTTTCAAAACACAAAAGAGAAAAGTTTTTTATTACATTTAATGTCAACAGAAAAAGAGTTTTAAAAAACTTGTTTAGTGTTAAGACAATTGTGAAATCAGATCCGATTGTGAGTATTGAGCTGACACTCACCCAAAAAAGACATCAAACATACAACTTATACACTAAAACAATATCCGATTCTATTTGATTGAGTTTTGGTATACTTTTCTCATTGTTTTGTCATTGTATTGATTGTGACTTTGATCACAACTGAGAGGTAGAATCGAGTAAGGGCACATAGAAGAGCGCATGCCTCATGCAAAGGTCTAAGACAAGTACAAGTTTGTGGAAAGGTTTTGGTACTTTTTATGATATATGTCATACAGTCGTAAACCGGTTTATGTGCCGTTTCTCGATTCTAGCCCTCAACTTTGGTATCGGATTAGCTAAAAGTTGAGCTCAAAATATCATTACCAAGAGTTTTATCCCCCAAAGCACACGAAAATTTGATTTATCTCTTGTTTTAGTTGGTATCTGACAATATTGCTGCTGAGGACAGGGATATTGAAACAAAATAAAAAGAGTTGTTAGAAATGATTGATCAATACTAGCAATAGTAGGAACTGTTCAACGAATTAACAGAAAAAACTTTATATAAAATCATTTTTGACACGACTTTGAAATTTAATTTCAAATCAATTTTTGATGTCTTAAAAGAAAAGGTCAGAAGCCATACAATAAATAAGAGCACAGTTTTTAACTCGACTTTATTTTTCTATCTATAATTCAATAAATAAAAGTTTAATTCAATAAAAATGTTTACCAAATAATAAAAGTGTTCAACACGTGAACCACTCCTAACAAAATACAAAAGGTGTACAAAAGGTGTTTGTCATTCAATTTAAAATTCTTTTATTTCGTTTAAACACTAAAATAATTTTA
>LBFM01002145.1:0-21258 GCA_000988765.1 Achipteria coleoptrata | reverse complement strand
GAGAGAGAGAGAGAGAGAGAGAGAGAGAGAGAGAGATAACTTTTTAAATATTTATTTCTCATATTTTGTGAAAGGTATTAAAATGAATTAGCATGCTCCATTTGAATCGATTGCAGTTAAAAGGGATTGCTATTCAGTGTATTTAATACACTGATTGATCCGTTAGTTAACAACTCTTGTGTGTTATAGAAAATGGTCAGAAATAGTGAAGAATTTGTCATCAGGGAGATATAAGCCTTATATTGCTCACCATTGGCTCTAATTTTTGCTATTTTATTCTTTTCCTGCAAACATTTCACTGATTATTATTGCAGTCATTCATTGTTTTCAATTCATTCCAATCACTGAATAGACTCAGATTTTAGTATCTCTTTTCAAATAAAATAATTAATTAACTCTATTGTAGTCAATAGAGAATTCAGAAAATCACAGCAAAAGTATTCATTATTTCTTGTTTTCTCATTTCTTAAAATTCATTATGAAATTCATTTCTTTTATTTTTAACAAAAAAAAATTCAAATATAATGTCTTTAAATTTCAAATATAATAAAATTATTGCCTAAAAGTAATACAAAACAAAATCCAATTTTCTAAGATTTGTTATAAAAAACAAAACAAAAAATGAAACCCCAAAGCAATATATAATTAGATTTTTCCAGACTTTCAAATGTATATCTAGCATGTTTTTAAAAGTATTATAAAACTTTGACAGAGCTTCCATCAAAATCGTGGTCATATTTAACAGAATTTTCTTTCAATATTATAGATTTTGATTCCCTTCTATACAACACTGAATCCTAAGAAATAATTTGTTTTGAGTCTTGATTTCAGAATTTTAGATGTTTTGATAAATAATAGCAATTAAATACATTTTATTAAACTAAACAAATTGATGTTTGAGTAAAACAGTCAAAAGTCAAACACAGAATGAGAGTTCTATGTATTTAGAAATCAGTTGTTATGGCATTCCATCGATGTTTAACACGATTTATATTATTTTCACTTAATTTAATTGTTTTAATCACAATAAAAGTCATAATAATTCAGTTTTCACTGTATTTTCTCTCAACTGAATTGAAACAAAGTATTTGTGAAATAGTTTGCAATCCTATGAAAACTCAATGTTTGTTAACGAGTTGTCAAAACCCAAAGTGTTATAAATTGACTTTAATTGACATAATTGTGATCTTAAGTCTCAAATTGAAATTAATTTCTCAATTATTTATCATTATTTCATTAATAACTAATACATTCGATTGGAAAACATATTTGGCTTCATTTGTATTCAATTTAGCATGGATAACTTTCAATATTTATGATTTTAGTAAGTTAATCTCACATATTACCATGATCATTTTGAAATACTGTATTTCTTCAATAAATAGTGTTCAACACATCTATTGTTGAAATCAATGCATTTAAGCATATATTAAGTTTTTGGTCGAATATCTATTTTTATGGAATTATTCATGTCTTTGACTTATCTTCAATTCTGGCCAATACTCTGTTCCTTCACTTCACACTTCAAAAAGGCATTACTTCAAGGTTTGTCTTCTGATATGAAAAGAAATATTCTTAAAATCGTATAAATTAACACATTTTAAGGAAATATTTAGGAAAAATATTTTATACATTTTATTTAAATGTTATAGAAATGACATTTTAGTGAACACAAAATAATAGATACATTAAAATATCTTTTGAATATGAAATTAATGTTAAATATTTGACTCGAATTCAAAATTATTCTTTTAAACAATAATTGAATATAATTTCATTGAAAAACTCATTAATTTTATACCAAAAATTGATAAACAATTTTAATGACATTTTATTTATAGGAAGACTCGATTTATGAAAAACTGTTGCTTTAATTGTGTGACAAAATTGATTCAAATGATATCAATATTTTGGAGCATTTGTTATACAATAATCACATTAATTATCGCAATTCAATTGAGTTTTGAAATCAATTGCTTTGAAAACTCATTAGAATTAATTAAAATAACGATAATTTATAATAAAATTATGGCTCATATGACTGGCATTTACTCGAGTCTAACATTGGATTTGAAGTTTATATTACTCACAATTATTCTGTGCATTCCTTGGATTTCTTTAATAATTTACAGACAAAACTGTGAGTAAATGTTTGTTCAAATTTTATTTTCTAATTCAATACACTATTAGCACTATTAGCATGCTCATTCGATAACTATAAAATTGATTATATTTTGCAAAATTGTTTAAACTAATCAACAGCTCATCCAATGAATACAAATATAATTTATACGATTGAAAGCAGTTATATCGCGACTCTTATTATTTTAATAATTGTCTCAAAATTGAAAAATTCACCAAAAATTGGAATCAGAAATGAGATAAAAGTATTGGACGTAAAGACCAAAGAAGAAGAAAATGAAAAATTAGTTGAATTTGAACTCAAGTGAATCAATACATAAAATTTAATTGATTTCATTTATTTGTTTAAAATCTCTTCAAATTATTTATCTTTTTGTAATAAAAATTGAAAAAACGATAAATTATTTTAATGTTTTATAATAAAAGTGACAAAAGATATGTCTCAGAATAAATATTTTTCCATTTAATGAACAAAACATGTCATTAAAGATAATAATTTTAACGTCAATTCTTCTGAACTGTTGTCAAAGTCTATGTCCACCCCTTGTTTTGCCAAAAAATGCTGACTATTCTGGTATTTGAATATAGAATTTAATTAATGATTTAATAAATTTAAAAATTGAATATTAGGTAACTGTAGAGTAAGACTGTGGGGCTCTGTCTGTACCGTTAAATGCTTTCCTGGTTATGTACGAAAGGGTTCGTCTTTAAGAAAATGTATGTTTAATCGGTGGTCAGGTATACCAACCAAATGTATTCTCAAACCAAAATCGTGTCCACCGATTCGAAACCTGGAAAAGGGGTTGGCGTTGAATGCTTGTGTAAATAGGTTTACCACCGGATGTGTACTTCAATTCAGATGTAACGAAGGCTATCAATTGAAAGGCAATCAAACGATTGAGTGCTTAAGAAGTGGGAAGTGGTCGGCGCCTAAACCTAAATGTAAGGAAAAATCAAAAGTACCGGAAAAGTGCAACAAACTATCGACACCTTTAAATGGTTATTGGATTAGTAAAGACTACAGAAATCAATGTAATGGTGATCCGGGACAGACGTGTCACTTGCGCTGCATTGCAGGCACGGCATTAGTCGGTCCATTGTTTGTGTACTGCGATTTGGAGACACGAAAGTGGTCTAAACCTATGCCCAAATGTATTTATTACCCGATGAGAAGACCACTAATTAATCCAAGAAATCTAAATTGAAGTCAAATATAAGAAATGCCATTTTGTCACGAATTTCAATAACAGGTAACGCTTTTTCACAAAATTTAACCAATTTTTACAAAAATTAATGTTTGAACTGAAATAAGAGGTCAGAATAATTAGAATATAAATTGAATTCAAATGAAATATTTAAATAATTTATTTGTGATTTTTGTGATAATTATAATAGACTTTTGTTTTTGTGTTCAATAATTACTTGAATAAAATATCTTTTAAATTATAATTAGAAAATAATAATAAAAACATAATTACAATTCAATTAAAAATAAAAATCAGAAAAAACATTACAAAAAGGTTTATATAATTATATAAATAATAAAGACTTTTATTTATAATTAAATTATATTTTAGAAAAACAAAGGATTTATTTTTGAGAAAAAATTTACGAATTGATTAATCGATTGGTTTATCGCATGATTTTGGCCTAAAATTTTGAATTTCATTTACTAATCAGAGGACTGGCATCTCATCCTAAGTGTTGATGTGTTTAAAAGGTTATTAAAGAGCAGACAATAAGTCAAATCATAGACTGATTTCCAGCATCTTTTGGCTCTAAAATTACTTTTTAATTTGTGATTTGCATTATTTTTGTTGGACAGACATTAGTAGAGGAGCGCAACAATCGATACATTTCTAAATTTTTTATTTTTATTATTTCCAAACTTTACTATATTTACAAAAAAAGAAGAGAAAAGAAATACTTAAATATTAAATAATAAGGAAATTGTCTCCAAATCAATAGTTAATGTCTTTTTTAAAACAAATGGTGTGTGTGTGGAATGTGGGGCACAACGAGTGTTCTCCAATCAGACTATTAGCTCAGAATTTGTCAGAGAGAACAACAAACAACACTTTTTCACTAAATTGTTTTAACGTCAGTTTGTATTTTAAAAATTAATTTATGTAAACAATTGTTATGTCAGTCATCGTTGAGATGGTATCGACGGTCGGTCAGGAATTCGAGGCGGAATCAAAGGTCTATCTGTTGTGGCCGATGGGTAAAGCGGATTCACATTACGCCTATTATAGACACATATAGTGAAACACATATATTATTTGTTTAATTAAAGACTTCTTATAATTGTTTGTTAAACTCTCGAAACTAATTGTATTTTAAATGTTATGTACTTTTTTAGTGTTAATAATAACGACAACATTAACAACAACGGCGTTAACGCACAGGAGATTCAATTTAATTATTTTATATGTTTTTAGTAATTAATTTGATAACTTCTTTATATATATATAGATTCCAAGAATATATATTTAAATATGTATTTATAATAATAATAATTGAGATAATTATGTATATATATTGCGTACTCATTATTATTTTGAGGACTAAAAACAAATCCTAAACTCTCTTATCATTAGTGATATACTTAAGTAAATAAATTCTTTTATATGTATTGATATTTACTTTCAAATAATATACTTTTATTTATTTCTCATTTAATTTGTATCTCAAAAATAATAGCTTAGATTCAGAAGAAAACTCTTTTCCCTAAATTTAATGATAAATATCTAATAGTATTATATCTTTCAAATAGATTATTGAAATATATATAATATAATCAAAATTTATTCTTAGATTAAATTTAGTGATAATTTTAGTTCAATTTATTAGCGAAAACGCCGTCGTATTTATCAACAAAATTCAGAGATTAAACAATAGGTAATGGATTTTCATCTCATAATTATTTTTAAATATATTTTGTTTTTGTTTTCATTTGGTTTTTGTTTTTGTAAATCAATTGTATTTTGTTTTAATAGAATATTAATAATGAAAATTTGAATAATGCATTAAAATAAGACTTGTGTTGTCTTATTTGTGGACAGGCATCCCGAACGCATCGAGAATTGTGTCCGTCACAGCCTGTTGTATACGCGGCGGAACGTTAGGCATTCCTCGTCTGCGGCATTAAAGACAGACACAAAAAGCATTTTAAAGGATTGAATGGTTTAAAGCAATCATTGGTTATAAAAGCATTCAATTATTAGTCAAATAGTTTTCTCAAACGACAAATGATCTGTACTTACGTTGGAATGAGTGGTGGAGGTAATGGTACTCCGCCCCGGCCTGGAGGTGGTGCACCTCTGCCGGGAACGTTGGGGGCTGGTCTGCCTGGTGGTGGTGGCGCTCCGCGCGATGGGTTGACTGTTGGCGGCGGCGCCGGTCGGTTCGGGTTATTCATTGGCGGTCGAACCGGCTGCGAGACTGGCGGGGGTGTGGGTGAGGGCGCTAAGTTGCGTAATGTCCAATCGTCTTTGACTGGTGGGGGCGCCGGTGCGTAACTGGTTTGCATCGATACGTCACCGATTATCTTAAGTGCTTCCTTACAAGCATGGTACATTCGCAACATCTCTTCCCTTTTGCGCTCTTCTTCTGGCGACTCCTCCATCATTGAAGTCTACACAATAACAACAATTAATATCTTTAATTAGATTCAATGGTGTCATACCTGATCACCGGCGGCGTAAAGACAGGCCAATAGTTCGCCATAAATAAAGTCTTTTGAGTCATTGATCATTAGATGCATTATTATCTTCGGAACCAAATCTCTGTTTTGAGAACAGTTTAATTAGTTTTAATTCAATCCTCAAAAAATTAATCCTTAATTAATAGGAAATCATTGGTTTATTTCCTTAGAACTGGAGTTCCTTTTATTATTACTTAAATTAGAGCCTCTTTTGTGAACTCAACTCCTGTTAAGTATTGCTAAAAGTAAAGTCAAATGAATTTCTGCGATACGTTTTGATATCAATTAACTCGACATTTGTTTTTGTCAGTCAAAGGGATTTGTTAAGTGCTGTATACCAGCCCTTTATTGTCGTTATGCTCTCTATTTATGTTGAAATGTCTTAATTCTAAAATCAGTTACGAAACGAATGCATTGCTTACGAATGAGTTAATAGAGAAATGAGAATCGATTCGCTTTTGTTATTACAAATTACTTCTGAGCTTTGAGTTAAGCCTTTTAAGAGTTAATACTAAACTATGGTTTAGACCTGACTTTTAAATTAAAGTCGAGACAAAAGCTAATCAAATGAAAAGAATCTTTGAAACCAAAACAGTTATTTCCTCCGAAAAAAATTGTCAGCGAATCAAAGCATTTATTTAAACAAAACAAAAATTGATTTCCGATAAAATAAAAAACATTAATTTGAAGGTCAGCTCAAAAACTAATAAAGAAATAAAACTAATGTTTGAGAAAATCAAATAAAAATGAAGAAACAAACGAATGATCTGAAAATCAGTACAAATAAGGAATTTGGAAACAAAATTATATCAAAAGAGTAAATGACATTTTCTCATGTCTTATGACTTGTCCTCAAATTATGACTTTTTCATTGGAGGGAAAAACTAAATAATACTTATTTTGATGGATGAGTTCCAATAAGAGATGAGTTACACCCAAAAAACAAAGTTTAGACTAAATTGATGTCAATTTTGAAACAATTTTTCAATAATTTAAACTAAATTTGAATAAAAAATGAAACGAAAACAAGAATAATAACTGACCGGAAAGTTTTGGTCACGATTTTCATATAAGAGTCGACCAGATTTCTAATAGTCTCGACCTGTCGTTCCAATTGGGGGTCTAGACTTGAAACGCCTGCTTCGCTGCTGCCTTCTTCTCCATTAGTTGCTGTATCACTCGTAGAACTGGCGCGCTCTGGATATACACCGGCTCTAAGAAATGACGCCTTCCAGGAGTCCACATCTTCTTGTGATTCACACGACAACTCCAACTGTTTGGAGTCTTTATAGACATTCCTCTGATCCGGATTGAAGAGAGCATATGTATGTCTTCGCGACATAAAACCGGATTCAATGTCCTAATAATAGGCGACAATATATTAAAAAGAATCGTCGAAAGTGTGGCCTAAAATATACCCTAATTTTGAGTCCATCGAGTGGTAACATATATTTCTTATCCTTTTCTTCTTCATCTTTAAACCATGAGATCGATTCACTGGTCAATACAAACCAGTAGTCTCTGGACCCGCCTTTCATTATACCCAAGTTATGGATACACATATATCCCTTACGAATGACCTGTCATTTCATTAAATAATTATCACAAATATTTCAAATTATAATCAATAATTTGGACGCCTATCGAAACGTTAATTTAGGAAATCAACGAATAGAGAGGACAAAATCGCAGACAAAAAGACAAGTCTTACCCCAGTCTGAGATAAGCGCCGCATTATATGAAAAATAAATTTTAACAATTAAGACAAAGCGGCGCACAATTAATATTTGTCGATAAATACTCACAAATCTATTCAATTAAGACAATTGAAAGGATACTCTTTAATCAAATATAAATTGATTTGAAGACTACTCTAACTATTCATCAAATACTTGAGTAAAGAATTATTTAATTTTGAATTTAAAATCACTTAAAACTCATCAAAAATCTATACTTAAAGTAAGTTTGAAAAACAAATTAGTTTTAGAAAACTATTTTAAACGCATTTGAAATGCAAATATCTATTAGAATGAGAGCTATAGAAGAAGAGGTCTATTATTTGTGAGAAGATATTGACAAATAAAGAGCACAAACAGTTTGATGTGATATCGCACCTGATTTCCGAGCTTTCGTTTGCCTCCCTGTGAGCTCTCAGCCGTTTGCTGGGCGTTAGTAAACCCAATGAAGTCCTCATGATTTGTGTTCATATACGCCAACTCCACGTCAACCAAAAGCAGGATCTGGTCTTTGGTTTTTTGTTCGCGTTCTCTGATATGAGTGGTTATAATCCTTTCTGTCTCTTCTCGAAGTCTGGGATATCTAACCATTTTTTCAGTACATCGACGGACAACGTTTCCCAATTCATTAATACAGAGGTCAACACATTTAAGCGACGGTTCTCTTAATTTCCCGATTTGTTTCTTAACAATAGCTTCAAACGCCATATCGGGAGTGAAGAGACCGACTCTTATGCCGTGAATGTTACGAATGGCGAAAGCGATCTCTCGTCTCAACTCTTTTTCGTCGAATTCCATTTTCACGATTTCAAAGGGAAACCTTTCGTGGAATAACCGGTTAATACGGGCGCCACCCGACAACTCTGACGTATTGATGGCCGCAGAACCACTGCCTTCTATATTGCGCTCGAAGTCAGTCTGCAACTGTTGTATCATTTGTAACATTGCTTTGGTTTTGCGGGTCGGGTCGTCCGGTCGGAAGTTCTTATATTCTTCAACCTTTAAAAACCAAATAATCATTTAATAAGAATGTCATCATTTTAAGGAATGCCTATAAAATATTTGTATTAAAACTGTATTATTCCTCTAAAATAGTGACAAATAATCAATAAATAGAAATCAAAATACATTTCATCGACTGTTTGTGTACATTCCTATTACTGTTCCTATTCTTTCAAAAATAGAGAGTCGTTCGGAAATATTCAAATTTTAAAGTGATATCAAAATAAATATTTACGTCTTTTTCGAGAGTCAATAATTGTTTCTGTAGTTTATCTCTGAGAGCCGGAAGAGTGTCGCGGATATGATTAGTCAACTGTTGATTGAGAACTCTTTGCAGATATGGAGTTCCCATTTTGTCGGCCATATGTCTATATGAAGGATGAGAGAGAAAGAACTTGCGTTCTGAGTCGAGCGCCACTTTGATGTCTTTCCTGCCTTCGATGTCTCTTTGGGATCGATTAACAACTCCGATATATCCCCGACGAAGAGGTAATAATTTATTTTCCAATATATCCCTGGCATCAGTTCCCTCATCCATTAAATCCAATTTTGTTATAACACCGATAGTTCGCAGTCCTTCCGGATCTACTTCTTTGGCCAACTTTAGCGCATCACTAGTGGCCAAATCCTGGTTAGCACTCGTAACCGCTAATATCAAACAGTTCTCTCGTTTAATGAATGTCATAATCATTTCTCGGATCTGGTGCTCGATATCAATAGGTTGGTCGCCAACAGGAACTTTGGTCATACCTAACGGTCAGCAGTGGTCACAACAAAACAAATTTTAAAATTAAATTCAATAAAAACATTAAAAATATGTTTATAAAAATCAATAAAATTGAAAATTTTAGTCAAGATTTACATAATTTATATCTAAAAACTAATCTAATGACAGGTTTTTCATTAGATTTTCATTTATTCTGAGTTCTAATTAAGATTAATTGGTATTCAAAAAGAGTGAAATTAGTGGTTATTTTTTTCTATTTAAAGAGAAAATAGAGTAAAAAATTTAATGATTTTAATAATGAAACCTTTTTTGAAATACAAAAGCAATTTATGAATAATTAATTATTAATAGTAGTATTGGCAGACCTGGAAGATCGATAAGAGTCAAGTTTAGTACATATGGCGAGTATACGCGTAAGTTTAGCGGCACCGGAGATATGCCTTTATTATGACCAGTGCTCCGATCGGTCTCGTCTTCGATCTCTTTGCGTATTTCATCGAAATTAGTAAACTTTTTTCCGCGACAGTGAAGAAACTCTCCATATTCTGGATTCAAATATTGTCAGAAAAAAAATCATTCAATGATTGAATCAATTAATTAAAATTTCAATGTTTTCAATGTCACGACTCTATTATTGATTATTTTCTTCTTATGAACAAACAGTCGATTTGTTTGCTATGTTTAGACTTAAAATACAATACGTGACAGACTATTGAATAACGAAATTCGGGTTAGAGTGCAGTTTTGGGATAAAACCATAAACTATTCATATGTGATATACCCATAAACACATGCAATCTGTATATCACACCTTCAAATGGGGGCGAAATTAATGTCAAAATAGGAAATTATAATATAATGAAATGAAATCTAATATAATGTAAATATGTTTTATGCACTCAAATACATAACACTCTAATCACTTGAATAACTGAAATAACACTTAAATAAATGACAATTAAATCAATGGAAGAGTCGTTGAGAAGAAAACACTGCAATAAAAATATAAGCAATAATTTGAGCGCAAAGTTAACGAACCCATCGTTGAGTTGATTAGTTGCAGGACAAGTGGTCTTCGGGTGACAATGCCATTGCCTCGGGGTAAAAAGTCTCTACCGACAAAGTTCTCCAAAACGGACGACTTTCCGGCAGATTGTCCGCCGACGACAGCGATTTGGGGTAAATCTAAAGACATACTCACACCTGAAGAGTGAGACACAAAAAGGTGTTATCATTACTGATAAGAAGTCAACCATTTATTCAATCAATTGGTTTATCACAAAATATTTTAATAAAAAAAATATTTAAACAAAAACTTTTTGAATAATCTGTTATCAGAAGAGTATTAGTCATCGATTCAAATGAGACAATAATTTTAATTAAAAGTAATTCAATTCTGAAAACACTAAAACAAATATTTAATACTAAAATTCAATTAATTTGTTTCAAATGATTTGCAAATTTAAAAACCAATTGATTTCAAAATTTTAATTCATAGACTAATTACAGACAAAAATATGTACTAAATATGTGTTAAAAGGACTGAATTTAATGTAAACTAATTTATAAATTATGACAAGAATTGGATAAATATTTTAACCAAAGAATGAGAAAACCACTGATTTTTATACCCATTTGTGCGAAAGCGTCCTGCAATCGGTTGACAATTGGGATCAGACCCTCCATTCCCTCGTTTCCGACAACCATTTTGTACTAATATATCAATGGTTAGCGAAGAAGTGTCCGTTTAGTCAGTGAATAGTTGTGCCGAAGAATGAAAAAAATCAATAAAACAAAAGAATAGGAAAAACACAATTCAATAGATTTTGAACTATTTTTTCGCTTAAAAACACTTCTAATGGATAACAAAATAGTCTTTTTTGTTGTTATTTATTAATTATATTATTATTATTACAAAATCTTAGTTAATATTATGACAAAAATGTAAACAAAATTATTAATAAAATTAAATTATTATAACTAATTGAGTGAATCATTAAAATGTTTGGTTAAAACTCTGACCAAAAAAGAGTATAATTTAATAAATAGTAATGTTTTTCATCTGAAATATTGATTTTCTCGTGTATTTGATTCACTTGTATTTTACTTCACATAATAGCAATCAGTCGTCAGTCAACTAATGCTTTGCAGAGAGGCGTCAATACATTGCAATCAATGAATTATGTCAAACAAACCACTCGTAATCAAAATCCACTATAAACGTAGTCAAATAAACGATCACATTTCAAACCCTTTCACAAATTCCAATACATTTCTTATCTGATTAATTTAAATGACCAATTTCATTCAAAAGTGTAAATTGGATTTATCTTATTTGATAAAAAGTTTTGCTTCTATCAGAGCTTTATTAAGATAACAAGTGCAATTATTGAAACACCATCCCAGTCCTATGTGTCACAATTGTTGTGTGACTGTTCACATAAATTACGACCGCTTTATTGTGAATAACTTTTTTGACCATTCTTAAATTGTTGTGAATATAGTTAAAAATTGATAGTAGCTTTCAATTGGTTATTTAAAGTTTTTAAATTTTTTCTCTCAAATATTATTATTCAATAAGTGTTTCTCAATAAGAAAAATCTCATTCAATAAGTTTCTAGAATTAAATAATCGGATGTTTTCTTAACTCAATTGTCTATTCGTTTGATAACTTTTATTCTTTATTCGAGTCATAAATAAAATTTTAAAACATTTGAGATAATAATCATAAGTCTATTGCAAGAGTTCTTTCACTTCAATTGCAATTAAGTTAGGATTTCAATGCGATGTCTGCCAAAAGTGACTTTTTTGTGCCAAAACACAGATTTATTGTTAGTCTTATTCTTTTTATTATTTTATTTTTAATGCTTTACTTTCGGCAAAACATAGTTATTAAGAAAAATCAATTAAAGAAATATTTTCACTTTTATCCGGATAATCTACAATTATGATTCGGATATTTTTATGCCAAGAATAAAGCTTTTAGCGATAATGAACTTAAAATATTCTCATAAATACACCACTTTTTAATCATTTAACGATAAAAGAAAATTTCCAAATATTTACAAAACTTTTTCCGAAAATTTAAACAATTTTTCCTCATTTTTAAAAAATTTCTTTGAAATGATATTTGATTTGACAGACATTTAATTAACAAAACATAAAATTGATATCAATTGATAGGTGAACCACAATTCAATGTTTGATAAGGGCGTCAAATGTGGACAACCTTTTGGTTATGTAATATCAGCACAAGTAGTCTATAAGTCAATTAATTGTAGTGTTATGTCATATATGGACTTCTGTTCTTAGACTCAGAAATAGATTTGTTTTATCGAATTAAAGTAATAAATCATTTGATCAGATATTAATAGTTTAATGAATTTCTTGCGTATAAATAGTTTATTAACTCTAAAGAAAAGTCAACAAAAAAAATTAATTTGATTTGAAAACTTTGGGCTAAAAACTTGTTAAAAGGGTGTTTTAATTATCTATTGAATTATCTATTAAATTTTAAAACAAAATTAATTCAATTTTCAAATGAAATGGTTTTTGAAACTCTTTTTAACTCATATTTCCATTAAAAGCCTAAAAACATTAGTCTTTGAATCTGATTATGAATATCTATTGTCTTGAAATTCAGGAAATCCATTGATTAGTAAACCGTATGACAGTTATGGTCTGATAAACTCCACAATTAATCAATGGTTTTGTTAATACCCTTAAAGTCATTAGAATTTCATTTTAAAGTAAGACTTTTTCTGTACTTAACTAACAAACAATTCGTGTGAAACCGTTAAAACAAAGTTGTCTTTTAAAGAAAGAAATGATATCACTTGAAAATTAAGTGTTTTTCGTCTGACATTTAGCAACGAAAAAAGTAACTGCTTTTGCCATAAATCTATTGATAAGATTAAAGGCTTGAATTGAGACAAAGAATCAGAAAAAACATGTGAAACACATTATTTTTTGATAAAATTCATTACTCATCGCAAATAAAATATGTCTTTTTTCGAGTTCTCTAAACTGACATTAATTTCATTGTTTAATATATGTTTTATTGGAATTTCAGTGACATATCATTTGATTATAAGATATTACTTTGCAATGAATATGCGTGTAATGGACAGCATATTAGTTTTTAATGAAAAGACAGGTGTTGTGACGATTATTCGCTTATTGTATTCAAATTAGAGAATATTATATTCTGTTATATAAGGTACCGGATTAATAAAGAAATCGAATTAATTAGTCAAATGAACTAGCTAGAATAAATTTGATTGTATGTTTGATATTCTTTTTTCAATCAATAATAAAGTTTTATCGAATTAATATTCTTGGTATAATATATTTATGCTATTGAGTTTATAACTCTTGTAAAGACATAGAATATGGTATTATCTTGTTCTACTACAGTCTGTAGAGCATAGAAACCTTGATAATTCCATAATTTCCGAGTTCATAAAATGTAAAACAAAAATATTTGTTAAGTTTTGTTCGTCACGTCATTCATTTCATTGCATTCATTTCATTATTAATTATATTTAATTATTTCTCTAATATTTTTCTAAAAAAATTTAATTTTGATTTAATATAATTATAAACTAATGACTGAATTGTGATTATTGTCATAAATTTAAAATTAAATGGAAACTCAATTAATATCTTCACTAATTAAATGAAAAAAATTAAATATTCTGTTTAATTGAGTCCACACCTGTTTTGTTAGTTATTCGAACAAAAATGTCAAAATCAGTCCAAGGATTTCCTACCGACTATTCATTTGTTAAGAATCGGATTAAATAAAAACACTGACATTGAATCTAATGTAATAACGGATTTAATAATCTAATGCTTGGGATAACTTATACATAAAATAGCTAAAAGTTTTGTTAAATGAGTCAGTTTGAAATTTGTGCATAGATTTAAATTTATCTATGCAAATTAACCTTTATATTTATTATGGAAATGGAAATGGAAAACTTTATTTATACTGAGAATGAACTTAACATTTAGTAAAAATGTCATTTTTAAAATCATCACAGTTTAAATGCAAATGCATTTATCTGCAAATAAGTATTATCTGAAGTTCTAATTAATGTTAATCTGATTGGAAAACATTAACTATTATCCAGAAGATGTCTGCAATTGTTTTTCAATGTTTGCTTTACAAATATTAGTAATTCAATGACAGGATTATGTGTTAGCAAGATGAACATTATTGAACGGAAGGATTTCTCATATGTGTTAGTTTGTATTGCCTGGAAATATACTGTTCATACTATGGTTGAGGGTTGAGTGGAATTCTTTATTTGTTTAAATCATTTAATGAATTATTTCAGAAAATGATATTAATTTCTCTAATTTTAAGTTCACTTTATTTTCCATTTTTAACGGTTTCGATGAAAAATGTCAATAATTTCAATATTTCCGGTGATTTTATATCAATTCTGTTGACAATAATTTAATTTTAAATTGTTTTTTCAAAGGTATTTGTGGTTTTCCTGGAGAACCGATTTCAAGTCATCACAATCTCGATAATAAACTAGTCTACAACTCAGGAATAGTCATTACCTATCAATGTCTAGATTTCAGGAGCTTTAAACAAGAGAGAACTTGTCTTAATGGTGAATGGGTTGGAGCACAGGCCAGATGTAGTAATGGTATCGATAATGATATGAAACGTGTTGTTGTGAAGGGCTGTTCAAAAAATGAATTGATTGGAGACTTCAATCAAATTAAACAACAGAACAATTTGGACCGTTTTATCAATTCTTTTTCTACCGAAAGATATAATGAAAAAGCGCTTCGAGTTAAGAACAGGACATGCCTTCGATGGCACTTACATATGACAGAACCATCTTATTTTCAATTCGTTAGAATTGATTTTGCGGTCGTCTTCGACAGTGTGTCCGAATCTAATAGAGATCCTCCGAATGTCACCGCTTTTGTCACCAAAAATAATAGTTTAAATGAGTGTTCAAACGATGCCATCAAACAATTCAAACACATTTTCACAAATAAATGGATAAATTATGGCCACAAATATCACTATTACTTCAATTGTCACACCAATAATATGACGGGTACTTTACATTTACTTAAAATCTATTCATTATTGTTTTACTTTTATTATTCTCTAATGTAATCTATTTTATTGGTTGTCATTTGTATAAATATGAGGAAAACAAGCAAAAAATGACATTTAGAATTAGAAGCAAGCATAATTGGGGCAAGTTATGCCGACAAAAGTCAATTGGTTAAATATCTAGGTTAAAGTACTTCAGTAGTAACTAAATATTTAATATTCAGTCTAATCTATTAAACTTCAATTAAATCAATTTGTTTCTTGTTAAATTATTGAAATTAAGATTAGGCCTTGCTCATCACTTTTATAAAACCCACGCAGTCTTTAAATGAAAATAAATATTTCATTATCAGTGAACCATAAACTTTAGGTTTAATCAAATAAATTAATATATAAAACAATTTTTACAATTAAAACATTTCGTTAAAAGTCTTCATAAAATTGATTATAATTATGACTTTTATTATTATTTGTTAACAAAATTAATTGAAAGTTCATACAGTGTTTTGTCAATCATTACAGTCCCACAAAATATGTTTGTTGTCGAAACCAATACAAAGAAAGCGATAACTTTAGATTTGGTGCGTTTTTCTGTGGCCAAAGTATATGGAAATCCTTCAGATCCTGCCTGTGGTTTACCAGAAATACCTGTCGGAGTGAGCGCTGTCTCAATAATCGACAATCAGTTATACGAACTCTATTGCGAAGAAAACAGTTTTGTAAATACAACAAGAATTTCAAGAACTCAAATAAAGTGCACTTCAGATGCTTTTTGGACCGGAAGTTATCCTAAATGTAAACCTCAGTATAGTTGTGCCGATTCTAAAGCTTTCGAAATGGACTCTAATTCAGACATAATTAGTGTCGAAAATGTTTTTCATTATAACAAAACTCTTTGGTATGCGATCGATGGCACTGTAGTCAACTACCGTTGCGAAGGACGTGGATCTGACTCTTTTAGTAAGTTTAAGATCAATGGATTAATAGTTTTAATCATTTTTAAAATTCGAAATTATATTAAAAGCTATTAAATCTAAAAAATGCCTTAAAAATGGGAAATGGGATAAAAACGAATCGGTATGTGATTATGAAGATAACAATGAATCAGAAGGACCTACTGTTCGACAATCGATAAATAGATCAATCAATACTAAACAACTAATGCCGGTCTATGCGATGGTGGCCTTCACCTCATTAGCACTCATAATAATAGCCATTTTTGGAGTGATTTTTATTAAAAGAAGAAAAGAGAGAATTCAATACAAGGATCCAAATAACGATAACTTAGCACAGAATGATTGTAAGCAAAAACAATGTGAAGTAATTGGTTGGACAGATAGAAGACCAGTCACTGAGAATCCTTATCACGAAGAGAGTCAGATCTTATACCAAAAAGAATACGACAGCGAAGCTATATATGATGTTCCGCCCAACAGCTCAAAGACTGTTCCAATTAATTATAATTATAAGAGATATTACAATAGAAATATAAGTTCTGAACCCATTTATGATGAGCCCAAACGGAGGTTTCCAAAGCCTGACTAATAGAGAGACATTTGGTTTTAAAATTTGTATTAATTTAAATTTGAAAAAATGCAGATTCACTCAAATTTTATGTTATTATTGAAAATATGTTTGTTTTTAAAATTGTAGTCAAACTGATAGTGAATTACTTTAAGGAATTTTCTGACGAAAATTCTATAAACAATTTTCTAATTTTATTTTAAGGAGAAAAATATTTTCACTGCAAATACAGTAAAAATCCTTTTTTTAAAGATAAGACAAAGTGTTGTTTGAAATATTAAATTATTATTAGTAGTAAAACATAAATCATATTTTCATTATAAATGAGAACATGTTTTATATTTATTTAACTAAAATATTAGTTTTGTACAATTTTAACGCAAATTTATTTTATCATGGTATTTGAAAGTGGAAAGTATTGAAATTATATTGGATATACATGTATGTAATTCTTACTTTTAGGTTTATTTGAAACATGAAAAAATTGATCATAAAATATCTAGATCAATTTGGAATAACAGATTCATTAGAAATTATGTAACAAGATATTTGATACCAGGAATAGAATAAAATTAATGGAAAGAACATCGAATGAGAAGTAAGTTTTGTCATTAAAAACAGAATTATATATCGATTCGACAAAAATGAGTTTCCAGTCGTTTGTGGATTAGTTTTTCTGTTTGTAATGATTTATAAATAAAACAAACATTCGTTGGATTCTCTGCCAAATGACTTATCTATCATTGAATTTCATGAATGAAAAACAATTGAGTAACACATCTATTAGAAAAAGTTCAGTGAAGTCTACACGAAATGTTGTCTTCAATCAAGGGATTGTTTTTTGGGATTTGTGCCAAAAAATAGAATAGTCTAGAAATGAATTGATGCCATGAATTAATGGTTTATGTCATCGAATAAATTACACAAAAAATTGTGTTTTGTGTCTGATTTTCTACACTTTAATCAAATTTAAATGAAAATAACAGCAAAAATTCAATTCTGAGAACTCTTATGAGAATATATGAGAGCATAGTTAAGACTAGACCTCTGTTCATAACATACATGTTCTGAGAAAATCTATCAATATTTCTGAAAATCCTTTGCAATAATGAAATTCTTGTTCCGAAAAACTAATTTAATAATAAATATACAGAATTTGATTTCCAAATGAAAAATTGTTTGAACAGAATTATCAAACATTTAAGAGTGTGAGTGAAAAGCTGTCAAAATTCTACCAAAAAAATTATAATAAAAATGATAAAAATTGTTGAAATAAAACGAGAAAATCAATATCCCTTCACATATGATATACAGCAAAATGTGTGAGAATTAACATGAAAATAGTGTAACAGAATCTGAAAGTCTTCTGCACACACGCAGTCATTAAATTTATTCTGTGCGCTCCCAATAAGCGCCAGATTCTTGTGTTGGCATAAATAGTAGTAGAGTTGCTATAAGCGACTTCACTAAAACATAAAATCTTTAGATCTGATCGGCTTTCGGTAAAAATTCTTTAATTTATTTTAAAACAAAAATATTTTACTGAAGAAAATATTTCAAATACTTTAAGAATAAAAAATTGAATTGAATTTAACACTAATTTTTAAAATATCTTTTAATTCTAGAAAATTGTATCATAAAATTGCTAGCTAACATAATATCTAGGTCGTTGTACGGAAAAAATGAACTTTTCATTAATAGATTCAAAAACACAAACATTGAATCATAAGTTTGATTAAATAAATTTTGATTTTTTTGATATATTTTTTGGTAAACAAATTAATAATTGAAAGAATAGATAACCAAAACATATATTTTGATATATTTATCAGCTGTTCATTAGTGGGAAATCAATAGGAATATTGAGTATAAAAATATGTGGATAACTCTGTTTTGTTATTTTTATTTGTGAACACAAAACTATGTTTGAGATCATAATAATCAAAACAAAACTGTGTCACAAAAATCTCTCCGAGCAAACCGAAAGCAGAACATCTCAGTTGTGTTTTTTGGCAGAGGATGTGATGCTGCGTAACTCTCAGTTTCATTTGGAAACACTGGCTCTGGCTTTGAGTCTGTGAGAAGTGGTGTTCACTTATATTAAAGTCAATCAACAATCGAGTATTTTAGACCAAGAATTTCAAATACAATAATATTTTTCTCAATCAAAACAACTAAAAACTATTCCCTTATTTCATGACTAATAAAAGTTTAATAATTCGCTAAAATATTTTTCATAAAACTTTGTTTATTCAGCAAAAAAATATTCCAATTATTATAATTTGTTTATATTTTAATTCAGTTAACAAATCAATCGGATCTTTAAATTAATAAAAGACGCAAAACATAAACAACAAAATATTTATTTAATACAAAACTCATTTTGCGATAAAAAATTATTTAATTATTTTTAAAAATTATTTTTTGTGTGACTTTTTTCGATGAGATAAACATTATGTTATGTTATTCTGAATGAATCGTGATTTTCAACACAAATTCTGTGCAATATTCAAACTAATGGCTTAGTTATGTGAGTGTGTGTTTTTTGTGTGCCCATAGTTTATAAATAGTAAAGTTTTGTCATATCTTTGCCAATCAGTTCCAATACTCGCTGTCATTCAGTTGTCTTCAATTCATAACAAACAATAACTTTTGATATTTTGATTGAAATTTTTGTACAAAAAGTGTTTGAATTTTGACCCAAAAAATGAAAATATGGGTAAAGTAAAGAGCTTTGAAATAGTATTGGATTCCAATCAAAATGTCTATTATCCGGGACAAGATGTTAAAGGAAAGTGTATTATTGAACTGAGAAGTGAACTCAAATTGAAATCAATTAAAATTTATATGAGAGGAGTGGCAAAAGTGCATTGGACTGAATCGAGATCTACTGGCAATAGATTGGGTGCTTATACTGAACACTATAATGCTGAAATAGAGTACTTCTTCAAGAAGCAGGTGCTTTGCGGTCCAGGTATGCAATACTTTGTTTTATTTATTTGCAAACTTTAAATGAATTAAAACCCAAACAAAGTTTTACATTAAAAATAGATATATTCATAAAAATCGAGAAATTCTGTGAAAATCTTCAGTTTTGAGGAGAAATATATTCAAACAAATTATAATTATTTCATAACTACTTTGGTTTCAAAATTTATTGCAATTCATATTCAAAAAGACATTTTGCGAGAGAAGAGTAAACTCTTATAAATTATTAAAAGAATTTATAGCGAAAAATAATTTGAATTTATGTAAAACATATAAATCTCGCTCTGAATATGTATTAGAGTCTAAAATAATCTAATATTTTATGAATAATTTCAAGAATCTGGTGATAATCGCGAATTGTTAGCTGAAGGACACCACGAATTCTCATTTGTCTTTCAACTTCCTAACGGGTAATATAAATATTTTCCATAATTTCCAGACGTTTTTGTTTATATAATTTAGAGTTAAATTGAATTTCTCGTCAGAGGAATATCCACTTCATTTGAAGGCAAATATGGTAACATTAGGTATTGGCTTAAGGCTGAGGTCGAGAAGCCCTGGGGTTTCAATCATAAGACCAAAAAGGCATTCACTGTCATCAGTCCCATCGATATTAATAGACGAGAATATTTGGTAAGTGACTCATAAAATTAAACAATAATTTTCAGTGAATTTCTCACAGAAAAAGTATTAAAGTTATTTAGAAATAAATCAAATTCAGATATTAAGCCAATTCATTATTAGTTGCAATTTTTGTCCTTTGATTTAATTAATGGCGAAAACACTTCTATTGAGTTCGCTTTCAAAGGTTTCTTAAAGAAAAATAAATTTATGCTAAAATTTATATTAATCTCTTCTTCGGATTCCTTTCAAGTGATTTATTCTGACGTAAAACTGCAAACCTTTTGTTTTAAAGAAAAATTAATTAAATTAAATTCTATGAGTTTTTAATAAAAACTGAAAAATTCAACAAAAATTCTAATGAAAGCTAGACATCGAAATTTCAATCTATATTCTACTTCAAAATCTAAAAGGGTGTTTATTCTATTTATACTAGTATATTTTGTCTCTTTATTTGATCGCAGAATAATCATAAAATACAAGCAATAATTTTATATAATATATTATATTTTTCTGATAGACAATAATTAAATTTGATTGTTGAGATTTTTAGCCAATTTAATCATTTAGATCTGGGATAACAACTCTTTGGATAAATTTATTCGCATATAATTAAGTTTAGATTTTAGATTCAACTGTCGATTGATCTTTAAGTTAATGAACTTATTTTCTCCAAATAATTCACTGCTTTTGTAATCTATTAAATGAGTCATTTGAGTGTAAA
>LBFM01002133.1:6496-18091 GCA_000988765.1 Achipteria coleoptrata | reverse complement strand
TTTAATATACAATTCAAATAAATCATTAATTTATATAAAAATTTCAACCCTGATCAATAATCTTTCGTAGTTTAATAACAATTTAATGTTTAACAGTTCTCAATATATTCTTTAATTTAAATATCAAATAATAGCTCCAAAATTTGAATTCAATTCAATTGTCATTAAAATTATTACATTCGCGATACTATCCATTAGTTTATTGTTTGAATTTTCAAAAATGTTAACCTTATTTGAAAACTATATTTAAAAGATGAAAATTAAAATAAAAAAACCAAAAGGAGTTGTCTTTAAGATATTTGGAGTGACGACAAGCAGACAATTCACTCAAACATTAGAAGAATATTTTGAGAATAATGTCTTAAAATATTTGAAAAACAATTGGAAAGAAGAAAAACTTTCGATTCTAATAAATAAATTGAGAAATGAATCGCTAGAAGCAAACAAACTGAAAGAAAACGTTCCCAAAATTGAAGAAATTGGTCCTAATATTTATGTAGTCATAGACTCTATTAAATTATATGTCGAATATGTGTCAAAAAACAAAATTAAAAGTAATTATGTCGACGAACTTAAGCTCTTTGTTTGGGGCGAAGGGTATACTAAAAATGAGATTAAAGTGCCGTTAGTTTTAAAATAATTTATTTATATTTATTTATTTTAATAGAGATTCAAATTTATATCCATTAGATTTTATGAAGACGTCCCAAAAGCCCTCAAAGATTGGAAATCAAAAGATATAAAACGCTATTCATTTACTTCTGGTTCAGTCGGAGGTTTGTTTTCAGTTTAAAAAAATACAAAATATTTGTCTTTCCATTTCAATCAATTTCAGGTCAGTCCGCTTTTTTCTCAAATTCGACATTTGGTAACATAAGTGATGTCTGTTCTATCAGTCATTGTTTTTTAAAATAAATTTAATATCTGTTTCTATTCAGTGCGTTGACGGATACATATCCGGCAAAAGAACTGAAATGAATAAAAAAGAGTCAAAAACGTATTCAAAAATAGCAGAGATTATGAGTGAAGAGGCGGTGAATATTCTTTTTCTGACGGATGATATCATTGGTATTCTTTAAATATTTATTAATGTTTTGTTTAATTATTAACTTATACCACAACTAATACCATAAAATAGTTTTACATTTACCCAAACTTTTAACCGTTTAATATAGAAAACCACTAAATCTGATAACAAAATATATAAATTTAGTAAATTTTTTAATCTAAAGACTAGACTTTTGTTAAATAATTTATTTAAAAGTAGTTTATTTATAGATGTTTGTAAGACTCCATCCGTCTATCTCTAGTTATTTGTAATTATTAATTGATTTATTTATTAACTAATTTAGAAGCGAATATAAGCATACAGTCAGGAATGAAATGTATTCTCGTCTCCAGAGATAATTACAAATTGAATTCAGAAAAAACAAAAAATTTTGATATAATTAAAAGTTTCGATGAAATCGAGTTCACGTGAAAAATAAACGTTTTGTTTTGGTATTTGTGTGGAGTCCAACTGTGGACACATCTTTTATTTTATTATCAAATAAATTATTTAATTTCAAAATTATTTCTGTATTCACTAATTCGATCATCACTTCTGATTGAAACTTGAATTTAATCTTTTGCCAGTAATGACAGCATTTAATCTATTATTAGAACAATTTTAAATAAGCACCAAATTATTCTAAATTAAGCTGAAATTAACCGATTTTAACCATCATTTATCCCAAAAATTATTATTTTGGCCGCCATATTGATTTTTAAAATCGCCAACCTGATTCCCCCTTCTAGATTCTTAATCTTATAGCCGCAGACATCCCTGGTTTTAAAAATGTTAAACTTAGCCAATTGAAAGAGAAATATTTATAATTATCAAAAGTGTGACTCTGAGGTGACATTTGATATAATTTGAAAATTGATTTTCGGTAATCGAATAATTAAATGCTCACAAATTCAAATAAAAATATACTAGTACCATTTGGATTCACTTTATTTGGTTTAAACCAAGTTATATTATATTTAGAGGGGTAACGATAGTCTATCATTAGTTTTGAAAGTTTGCAATTAAATAGTGTCTCATTACTAGTAATTACAATCATTCTAATTGATGTCAAGGGCTCACACAGTGGGAGATCTCAGAGAGGGTTCACAGGACCACCAGCTAAGCACACACACAGACACACACTTCGTTACTGAAGATCAAACTGATGCCACCCAAAACTAGAATGACAGCTCCGGTGGTCTCAATCTCTTAAAAGAGGAAGTCCACAATTAAGAGAATAAAAACTCCTGTGAGTTACCGCACACACAGACACTCAAATAATTTGAGTTCACTCAAGCTTTAACTGTCGAGTGAACTCCAAAATCATTTCATTTCTACATTCACTTCAAGAATAGTTATAATATTTTATTAAAGTTATGTACAGACCTTAAGATATCAGTTGAGCATGTTCAATTCATTAGAAATTGCTAAGTTTAATAACAGATTTATTTATTTATTCAATAATTTCAAGCAAAAAATAATCACTGATTTCTAATGAGTTGAACGAATGGGTCAAAACTTAAAGTCTGTACTCTAGTATTGATTTTAAATAATTTTATAATTAATCCTAAGTGTAGTTAAAGATACAGTTAATACAGTTTAGCCTCAAATTATTAAAATAGTTTATTAATAAATTTATTTCGAGACAATGGGTTTTAATTTAGTATTTCAAGTGTTTTTGATTTTTTAATTGAGTGCTAAATGGATGACAGTTTTTATATCAGTTTGTGTTATGTTTGACTCTATTCTAACATTTAGTTACAAACCATTTAAATATTTATTATTTCGGTAAATATGCGTAAATTTTAATACCTTTTGGAGAACTCTAATGTTTTTAAATTACTACATAAATCATTAATTAATAATTATATATTAATGTTAATAATCTAGTAACACAGTGTAACAGTATTTCCATTGAATTTAATTAAAAGTCCAAAATATCAGTATTTTCTAATAATTAATTCAAAAATTTAAAGTTTTTCTACACTTTTATATATAAATTGAATGAATTCTCAATTTTAAAAGAATATATTTTTTATTTATTTATAAAATTTATTTAAATCGAAGAAAAATTTGTTTAAAAGAATATCACATAAAATATATTTGTTGTCGATTTTAGTCAACAAATGGTCATTACATCAAATATTTATCAATTCTCTGATAAATGATTTTAAAAGTGGATCAAACTTGTGATTGTCAATTTGTCATGCTAATATATTTATATGCATGATAATAACATTAAATATAAATAAATAAACTCCCAAATTATTGAACTCCTTTCGAAAAAATATTTTGAATTTCTTTTTTATTTATTAATTTGATTAAAATGTCTGAAAAGTAATAACAATAGAAATTTTGAGATAAAGTAAAACAATTTTTAATAAAATTGACTTTAAGTCAATTTATTTTCTTATAAAGTGACTAAAAATAAGATTTGATGTCATTCTTGGGATAAATTCGATACTATTATCGTTGAAAGGCTTTCCAAACGGAGGCAAAAGTAGATATGACTCCACTCGCAATACTTGTTTGCTGTTTGACATCAAAAGTAATTAAAAACAATTTATTTATAAAATATTTGACGAATACCTGAGAAGACATATTGAGCTGAAGGTCCGGCAAATTATTTTCTACCCAATCATATTCGATGATAAGGTTCTCGTCGTTTTGGTCATTACCACTGTCTTCAGCCTCTGTTTCATCGATTAAATAGATGTCTTCAGAGAGAACTTCTTCCATAAATTCGAAAAAATCATTCCTTATAACAATCGGACGGTTCCTTAAAATCAATAAATATATTATTTAATTAAAATCTAAAACAAACAAAAAATCGGAGACAAACCGAATGCCTAAACAATTGGAAGAATGCAATAAATGGAGAAGATTTTTGATGGTTTGTCGCGGAGCCAACAGTTCCTGATCTATATTCTGTGAAATACATAAATACAGAATATTGACGTTCAGTTTCGCCACTTTTTGTGTGAATTGGCTTTCATTCAAATCATTGTTAAAAAATTCACTGAAATTATTATTAAATAAATGCTTTAATTTTAAGTAAAAATTTATTTAAATGAGTGAACAAACCTATAGGAAAGACGTTTCGGGAGTCGTATATCTAAATAAAAGGCAATTATATAAATCATTTGAGTGACATATGCCAGCGCTGCACACATCCTGTGCTTCGGATTTCGGAAATTTGATTCTCTATTCGGTAAATCGCGTTCATTAGAGGCTATAATTTAATTAAATTAAAGTTAATAATCAATAAAAACAATTAAAAAACAATTACCAAATAAAGCGAACGCAGAGTAGTCTCCATTGCCGTTAAGCCAGGGCTCGACTATACTGTAATTTATATTAAAATTATTGGAATCACTAGAAATCGGTTCGAGTAATGGAGTGGTCTCTGAGTGTAATATAGAATTGATTTCATTGTTATCACTGAAAGTGTCTTTCGGTTCGATCGGAAATATATAAGTAGTCAACTGTTGGACTCTTTGCTGAACCAAATCTTTAATATAAGAGTCATAATTGTCTTTTGATTCATACATTTTAGTGATTGAGTTCTGTCTTCTAATCAGATACTGTTTGGCGTCTTTTACTTTAGATATCAGTTTATTTGTTCGTTCATTGCATTCGTTTTGACTTAATTTGCTTTTTTTCAGACTGTTTTCACTTGAGTTCAACTTTTGTTTACCATTTATTACACTTTTCTTCAATTCCTCGACATTTGATTCAATCGATCGTATCTTAAATTTCTATTTAAATAAAAATCAAAAATTGAGGTAAAATTAAATGTAAAATAAGTGTCAAATGAATACCAAATCGTCTCTAATAAAGCAATTATTTAAGAGATCTTCAATTCTGTCACTTATTATCATTTGTTCGGATTTCAGTTTAAAACACTTTAACTTCTTTTCGGCAAATCTTTCGGGAATTCTTTGCTTAGAATAAGTGAAGTCTCCGTTTTTGATGCAATCACTGCAGAAGAATATGCTTTTGTCGCGACAGCAGACACCGCATCGAAGATAATATTTTTTATTGTTTGCGCCAATACTTCGACTCTTGGCTTCAGTTTCGGCCATCAATTGTTTGATCGACTCATCGATTATTAAAGTATTGCTTTGAATTTCATGACTACTAAAGTGATTGTCAACCAATTGGTTACTTATATTAAAGTCTTGAGGGGCTAACGATGAGGACCTACTACTCGAACACTTGGATGACTCACTGCTATTCATTACTTCTTATCGACGATTAAATTTCAAATATTTTATATTTTAATTGATTTCTTATCTCAATAATAATCAAATGATAAACACTTTTGTTTACATATAATCAATGAATTTTTGTTTTGTTTATTTACATCTTATTTATTACTATTCATAAACAACGTAACGATTAAACCAATTATTAAATCATTGCAATCATTGAATTTATTATTTAAAATAAATTTGAATAAAATAAATTAATATTTGAGTTAATCAAGTTCTACAATCAACAGATAAACAATACATTTATCTATATTTTAAATGTAATTTTTATTTATTTTAACCCAATTAGTGATCTCAAATAGTTGACGTAATATGTGATAGTTCAAATCTCTTTATTATTGAGTATTTTTCAATTTGTGTTTAAGTTTTATAATTTTTTAATTAAATTAATTAAATTGATTTAATTTGAAAACTAATTTAATAAAAATGAAAGCTTTAAAGTCTTTGATTGCTTACAATTTATGTCAAATAATTTCAATAATATATTCGTTATTTATTTTTGAATTAAATCAAACAAATCCTTCAAAACATTTACTAAAAGTAATTGCAATTAATTTTGGTTTTCAAACGATCGGTCTTTTAATTTATCATTCAATGACTTCAAACAAATCGGTAATTAATGTTTAAAACTATTTCTAATTTGACACCAATTTTATAAACAATCCTTTTTTAAACTGACTTTTAATTTAAAGTTTAAAATCTAATTTTTAATCACTTTATGTTAAATTTGTTTCAGAGTTTTCAAAATTTCAATTTATTAAAAACATCTTTAAATTTAGTGAAAAGTATTGGCTTTTATTACGGAGTGGTAGTCCTATTGGGTGCTCCCATTTTAACGTATAATTGTTTTTATTTTTAATCAATTTTGTTAAGAATTGTCTTTCTTTATAAGTGACAAATTAAAGACATTATATTTGTCTGTTTTGTTGACAATTATGACAACATTTCCGGTACTAATCGTTAGTAAACCGAATAATATTATATCAAATTTAATGAATTGTTTGAATCGATTTAAATTTGAGTCAAAAATGGATAGCATTATAACGAAGACATCACTCGTCACTCTCATCGGCGGATGGTTTGGAGCGTTTCCTCTGGTTTTGGATTGGATGCAGCCCTGGCAGGAATGGCCCGTATGTTAAATACTTTCTTTTATTCAATTTCTTCAATCAAATCAATACTATATTCAATATAATTATCGATAGATTTCTTTATTCCATTAGTTATTTAATGAGTTATTAGTATTCAAATAGAATTTCCAACAGATTTTCAATAAATAATAACCATTTTATGAGTAGAAAACAGACCACTCTTTCAATATTTTTTAAAATTAAATTATTATTTATTTTAATTAATTATTTTATCCTTAGATTACTGTATGTTTGGGTGCAATGTTTGCCAGTTTTTTGTGTAATGCCTTCTCTTTGGCTTTTATTGTATACAAGAATTTGAAAAAATCAAAATAACGATAATTATTAAAATGTTTTTTAAATTTCAATAAAGATCTCAAATATTAATATTATTTTTATTAGTGAATTGATTTGACTTTTTTCTAATTATAAGTCTATTTTTGATTATTAGTGCAAAAAACACTTTATTTTTATTCGATATCTTATTATTTTCGTTAAAATTTTGTTAATTTATTTACATTTTATAAATAATATACACTTTTAGTTATTTGTAATAATATTAATGTTTACATCAATTAATTGTCTCATATCTATACTCAGAGTTATTTTGTCACAAATCCATTTGCGTCGCATTCCTTTTGACTAATAATTAAAATAAAATTAAGGGGTTTTCAGTCATTTGTCGGAAAAATATTAGTAAATCACAAAACATTTTCAAAGATCTTAAGATTTAGGGAATGGTAAGTAATAGACTACAGATTAGATTTATATATAAATAATTTTGAATATATATTTGACTATTTTGTGACCGCAACGCACCACTGGACACAACTATCTGTCCCTCAAATTATTTGTCAAATTCGTGATTAATTACGACACGAATCGTAAGTTAATGTATATTAAAATGATTTGAGAGTGGAATGCATTAATCGATTGCTGACAAGAATTTCATTGAAAAGTGTTCATTACATCAATCATTAGTTGAGTTAAACAAAAATCACAAACAATTAAATACTTATTAGTTATCATAATATCAAAAGTCAATTATAGGAACAGTTCTTAAAGACTGGAAATTATTTGAAACTGAATTTATATGAATTTAAGTACATTCTGATGGATGACTGGTCTTATGATGTGATGCTGAGCCCAATCCTCACAATAGTCTGTTAAGTCTGATACTGAAGCATAGGAGCCGTCAGATTATGTGAATGAGGCGTTGAATTCATTCTGAGCGCTGAAAATCCTTTGTTATACCAATTATTATCGTCTTCTTGTCTAATAACAGCCATATCTGGAGTCGAATGACTCATTGAAAATGGTTGTGCTGTCATCGGAGGATATGAAGAGGTAGTCATTGGTGGGTACCGGGATGTGCTCATCGAGTTTATAGCATTGGCACTGGAATACTGGTATGGTCTGGTCCCTGCCTGTGCACTGGCCTGGTATATATTGCGCATCATCGCTCCATTACACGCCGGTAACATCGAAGGCGTTGCCAATGCTTTCTGTAATTGTTTTTCTTGTTTTCTATACTTTGCTCTTCGATTCTGAAACCAAACCTAAACCCAAACCAAATATTAATACAAAAATTATTATTTTAAACTCTAAAAAAGAGCTTGATAATTGGCTTTTCTTATATTTTAATATGCACAAGTTAATTAAACTTGAAGTCATAATTATTAATTATATAGTACTCAAATTAATAATCGTGACCAAGTTTAATTAACCTGTGAATTTTAAAAAGCAATTTTAATTTTTATTATTCAGTGTTGAAATAGAACATGTTCAAATCAGTAACGCGCTATATGAATGATCGATGCACTTTTATTTTAGAATTTAGAAATTGGTTTTGCAAAATTAAATGCAGGATTGAAATTAATATATTAATGGCCATGATCATAAAATATCATTTATATATATGTCTTAAAATGTCATCCTTATAAAAAAAATGATTCACAATTTAAAATTTTATAAAACTTTTCATGATAAATTTAATCAATACAATCTATTAGGATAAATAATGTATGGAAAAGTCTAAAGGATGAAATGAATAATGTATTATTAGGAAATTAAATTAAATTTGTTATGCTCATTTGAAATAGACTTTTCTGTAAAACTTATTTTAAAAATCTATAAAATGTTTGTTATTTATAAGAACATCTATAGTTAGAATCTGGTTACTAATTATTTTTGTTATTGGTAATTTTTTGCAAGGAATAAAACTGAAATATTATTTTTCAAAGAGATAGAAAAATCTCTGATTCGTGCGATTATATAAATTCTAACATTTTTGGGTTAAAAAACATAATAATTTGAGCAATTAATCACAATCCACTATCAAGCTTAAATTATTGATAAATTGGTAATTTTTTCAGACTGATTTGATTAGCACACAATTGTATGAGCAATAGGGGTTACATACACTACTGCCTGATCTAAGAATACAAATGAGACTGGCCACTATAAAATAGAGTGTTGTCACCCGTCTCATTGAAACTAATGTTAAAAAATATATGCCCTGAATTATATGTCTTCAATGAATATTAATTTTCATTACTAATTACACCTTTGAATAGTCACTATGACTTTGAATGATTTTAAGCACTATTCATAATATTGATAACCTTTCAGAGGTGTTTTAATAGGTGTTCATTGACGATGTTATTCAGGGGCTAGATTTTTTAACATTGCTTTCAATGAGACGGGTGACAACACTCTATTTTATAGTGGCCAGTCTCATTTGTATTCTTAGATCAGGCAGTAGTGTATAATTGAACTAGGAATGTTTGTCCATCTCTTAGTTATATATTAAAAGCAAAACAAGGGGTATAAAAAATTGTGATTAAAAAGTGGAGTCAATTCGACTTTTATTTCTATTGAAAACAAATGAACTATTAATGAGTTTTTGAATTATAATTTGAGATAAGTTACAATTTATAGAAACTTATTAATCACTTTAGAGACAAAAAATAAAATTTCAGATAAAATTTAAAAAAACTCACTCGAATTGACTCCAATTTTTAATCACATTTTTAACTTTTAATATATATAAAATGTAATAATATATAATTAAGAGATGGACAAGCAAGCTCATCCCGCAATCATACTTCACCGTAAAGAGAGTTTGGCCAGGTAATGCGCTCAGTGATGACAAGTGATAATTACATTATTTTTATAATTCAATTATAAAGTGAAGTGAAGAGTGGACTCATTAATAAAAGCGCTAATATTTATGGATTAAGTACACAGAACTGAAGATTTAAAAATATTAGTTCTATTGTACACACGTTTTGATGATAAAATGGAAAAATTAAAGTCATTTTGAAAGATTGAAAACATTTTAAATCTTAAGTGAAGTTTTGGTTTTGTTATTCAAAAAGAATTTGACTCTGAATTTAATGGAGTTTTGAATTTGTTTTGGTTTTAATTTTCAATTCTGGTTGCATTTTAAGGGATAGGTTGGGTTTGGATCTGTCTTTAGTAGTTCGGTAATGAAGTGGTGATTGCGGATGCGAGTCGTGTGCAAAAGAAATAAGTTTTGATGCGAGCAAAGCAAATAAGAGCACAGCCAACTCGAACTCTGGATCGTCAGTCCATTAGGTCTGGCAAATTGAATTTGATAGCATCAGTGGTACCTTATCTGGAATAGTGCGGTGCGATAGCTGTTTACAGAAGTTGAAGCCACGATCAGTTTGACCCCCTCTCCGCTCGGCTCACTTTCATGCGATGCAATAAATGTAAAACTAGACTAAAATATATGCAATACATGTAATACACTCGTGATTACGATTCTTATGTATTGCTTTATTATACTCTATAATATCGACTCATAGTTTATGCTTCAAATGTAAGTTAATATCAGAGTACTGGTGCTCTTTAATACTCAACTTTTAATAATTAGCTCGTATTCTACTATAATATTATGCACCGGCAACAGAACACAGACACTACCATTGGTTGATGAAATACAAATGTCAATCTCCATTAACACATTCACTACTCTGGACGTGCTCAGCACCGACAACTACATTCTTCTTTTACTTTATATGGACAGCCGTCTCATATACTGTATGCCAGACGAGTGAACGTATAGATCAGTAGAAACGACAGAATAACAGCGTTGGCTCTGATATATAGCATATATAGGACTACTCCATAGAACTATACCACAAAACTAACAATTTATTAGTAATCAAAATAATATTTACTTGAATTCTGGCCTCATTTAGTTTAGTGATCCTGGCCAATTCTTCGCGACAATATATATCCGGATAATGACTTTTGGCAAACGCCGCCTCTAATTCTTGTAGCTGTTCCTGTGTGAATGTGGTTCTGTGCCGTCTTCTGGCGGGTGTTGGCGGACAAGTACCATTCGAATTTGCACTACTGGACGAGTTGGTCAGTGATGTTTGACTAGAATTGCTATGATTAGAGCCTAAACCAGCCATTAGAGCTCCGGTAGGCGATAAATGTGATGAAAGACCTGGCTCTACTTTCAATTTTTTGAATGTATCAGAAGATGTCGAAACTATTATCAATTTTAAAATATAATTGAGTTTATAGTAAAAGAAGTTAACAATAAATCACTCAGAGTTTAGATAAGGATAGGACTATCCAGCGTTCAATTTAATAATTCAATGAATTAAACATTCAATTAATATCTCAATGAATGCGACAAAAAATGTTTGATTGAATTTTATAATTAATTTTCATTAAAATCAATGCTTTAAAGACTTCAGAAAATTGTAATTTTATATGTTTTACAATACAACTCAGAATGGAACAAGCTAACCATTGAAAAACTTAAACTTCAGGGATAATTTTAAATATATAACCATTTGAATAAATAAAATAATCAAATAAATTTAAAACTTTTCAATTGATTATCAGAAATTATTGCCAATAACTGATCGTTTATAAGCCTAACCCTTAAAGACTACTTTCCTGCAATACATTTGACTACAATTGTCTTTAATTTTGATATTAAACTCAAATAAAAGAGAAATGAAAGCGAAATTTTGAAGTTTTATGAAATAATATTAAGTCTGTTTTGCAATTTTGATACTTTTTCAATATTTCATTCTATTATTATAATATTCAATTGAAAAGTTGTTGTTATATACAAATTTGAGACTTAGAAATA
>LBFM01002132.1:9255-20009 GCA_000988765.1 Achipteria coleoptrata | reverse complement strand
CAAACAAAAAAGTTATTCAAAAAAATCAGTAATTTTGTTTGTTTTAACTTTAAATATATTTTCAGTTAATTTTTAAGTTAATTAAAAGGTGTTTAACGCCGTTTTGTAGTTTACAAACGATGTCATACTTTTGTTGAAGTGATGTCTTATTAAATGTTTTATTCGACATTTTTTGTCCGAAATTTCGGCCAAAACACATACTTTTGATAAAAGTGTTTTGTTTTCAAAACTGTATTAAATGAACGTTTGTTTTACAGTTTGAATAATATTTGTGTTAAAGCTATTGAATACTATTTACATTATTTTTGTTTCATTTGGTTTCAGAAATTGGTTAAAACTAACCATTAGTTAAACTAAAGCATCGTTAAAGCTATCCATTGGTTTTAACATTACGTCTATAGAATTGGTGTTTTGGTTTTAAGATTTAGTTAAAACAAATGATTAGTTAAAGCTATCGGTACTTAAAACTAAGCACTATCTGCCTATAATTTTGATATTTTCTCTAAAACTTTGATATATCAAAGAATATATAATGAGAACAAAAATGACAATAAATTATTCTAAGAGTGAAATAGAATTCTTGATAAGCCCTTCATAACCACTAAATTTTAAACAAAGTCTTTAGAGTTTTTACAATTTGTTTAAAGAACTTATCCTAAAGATGACCTTGCACATGTATGTAATAAATCAATGAAAAGAGCCACTAATTGCCAATTATTGACGAATAAGTGTTGAGTCACGAGTATTGTTAGCAAAAATAATTGGCTTAAAATCGTTTACTTCTTTTACTAATAAATCGTAGATTTGATGACCTATTGATTGAAACTATTTTCAAAAATCAAAGGTTTTGGTGCAGAAAATAATTACTTTTTTTGTGTTCATTTTATTGTCATTTCAACTGATTTTCTACTCAATAAAAACATTACAAAATTGAGATTTTAAAAAATATTCAAAAGTCATGAATAATACGAGAAATATTCAATTGTATTGATTCGAAGGCAAACAATGAGCCAATGGTTTACTCTTTTGTATATCATTTTTGGATTATTTTTCAAAGGGATTCAGGACATGGATTGACTAAAAGCATGCCTTCCATTTCAATATAATTTAGTCAAATAATTGGAAACATAAAATGAAACATAAAATCGTGTTTTAATGTCAAAATATTAAATTTTGTAATTAAACATTGAATTAGAAGAAAAATGTGTCAAATTATGTCAAATAACAGGATTGATATGTAATTAATAGTCAATTGATTTTTTAATCAGACGTTAAACTTTGAATAATACAATGAAAATAAAAGTTAGAATAAAATGCGAGTCCTTTAAAGTGTAAAAGTTCTGTTCAATTGAATGGAGTTTTTATTTTAATGTAAGTAATGTTGAGTTGATTTGCAAGTAAGTCGACCTTCACTTAGAGTTTTGTTAGCAAACAAACAATAATAATAACTATCAAAAAGTGTTTTAATAAAAAACTTGAGAAACTTTTCTCTGAAAAACTTCTTATATTATAAGCCTTTAAAACAAAATTTTATAGACTTATGCAACCATTGAATGACGACAAGGCCTCCAAAACCAGTGTATCCATAGCCTAAGAGACTAAGAATCAATTGAACATCATTTTAGAATTAGTGAGAAAAAAACTTTAAGACATTAAAGCTCTGGATTTTCCGCAACAGTCAGGGACACAATCTTTTTTGCTTCTGACGTCATTTAGAGCTTCTTTTGTCGTTTGGATTGGATTTTGCGAAAAATTTTGGTTTTAATATTAGTTTTATTGTAATACTTATGTACTAACAGTTCGCTAACTATTTATAACTATATTCTTAACTTTTAATTGATTTCAAGAGTAAAACAAAACTAAAGTTTTTTCTTTTTCGTTCAAAATTCTCTTAAATTGAATGAAATGATATTTTTATTGAAAAATATAATATTTTTGTTAATTAATGAGTCTTTTAATGCGATTCATTAAATGAGATGATATAACGACAAGAATAATAATGACACGAATGTCGCCCAAAGAGTTTATTATTAATAAATTTTCTTCCATTGATTTGAGTTAAATATTTAATTGGTTTTGGGTTTTCCATTTGGATAACCACTCAATTGGTTTTCCATTTATCCAAATCATTGGCTAATTAAGTGTTGGCTTTGAGTTATCCTCTGATTCTAAAATATGAAGTTCTCTATAATTGTTTAAAGGGTTTTGAGTTCAAAAAGTTTTGTGAATTAATTTTTATATTAATTATTTAAATGTCAAGAATCTAAACAACGATTAAATTCTTGTGATAAATGTGTCCACAAATTAATCGGTGAATAAAAGTTGTGACAAAAGTAGTTTCCAATCGATTACTTGATAAGAGTTTGTGATAAATGTCTAAATGTCTGCTCAAAATTCAAATTATTTAATACAAAACAATTCGGAAAATAATTTAAATAATAGTATTGAATGCGTTCAACAAATAAGTCATTTATCGTTACCACTAAATGCCTCCTCAAACAGCTCTTCGACCACTACTTCTACTGTCAATAGTCCTCGGGATTCATATTCTTATAGTTTTATTAGCGGACTATCGATTGACATAAACAATAGCAGTGAAAACAATAGTGAGAATCTTCAGTCTTCGGCATCCAATTTGATGTCTGGTTCTTCAAACCCTCTTATACTTACTTTGGAGGCACCGACTGTGAGCCGGAATGCCGTCACATCTCCAATACCTCCACTAATTTTGCCAAATAATTCAAATAATAGTTTTTCTCAAAACATTCAACAAAATCAACAGAATATTCATATGGAAAATGTCAGACAGAGTTAGTAAACATCCGAATCATTTTTTATTCAATTAAAATCAACTCCTAATCAGAAATGACTCTAATCTTAATATTAACCTACTTTTAGACCGGCCTTACCTTAAAATATTAGAACAGCCGACTAACAGAATAAGATATCGGTATAGGAGTGAAAAGGGTTCACACGGAGGACTGACCGGTGAAAATAGTTCTCAGAATAAGAAAACATATCCATCAGTGAAGGTATTAATTAAAAACATTTGTTTTCACACAGTTTTTAACAAATAGTTTATATTTAAGTTAGAAAACTATCACTCATCCACTCAGGTCTATATGAGAGCCAGTCTTTATACCAATGAGGACCGGCCCAAGAGTCATGTTCATAAGTTAATGGGAAGGCATTGCAACGAAGACGGACACTGCACTGTTCCCATTGCAGACAATATGATCGCTACGTATTGTTTTCAATCAATTTATTAACACTTTTATTATTAATTCAAATATCAATCAATAGTTTCCAAAATTTGGGGATTTTATTCGTCGGCAAAAAAGAAGTGCCGGAAATACTATATCGAAGAAAATTAGATGAAATTCAAGTAATTCACACTTCATTTATTGGAGACCACCACTTGTCAGAAGTGGATAAACAAAGAATTCGTGAAGAATCAGAACGGGAGGCAAAGGATATGAATCTGAATTCAGTTAAAATATGTTTTGAAGCATTTTTTTATGAAAATGACATGAGTTTTGCGGTCTGTAGTCCTATATTCTCGCGTCCGGTCGCCAATCAAAGTATGTTTCATCGGTTTTCATGTATTGATATATTTATTAATAATAATTAAAAATTAATTCAATAGAATCTCCAGATTCGGGGGAACTTAAAATTGTTCGAATGGATAAATATTGTGGTCCCGCCACAGGTCTGTCCCCATATTTCTATTATTCGGCTTAAAATATAGAATAAAAGAATCCAAACAATAAATGAGAGGAAATTTTAGACTTTGAACCAAATTTTCAATAAAGGCTTTCAAATATCATGTAATTATAGGTTCGATAATAATTCACTTCTGATTCAAATTCTGTTCATTTCTGAGAAATAAAACCTGTTTTTATCTGATATACCATTACTTATCACATACTCTGAAAATTAAAATAAGTTTCACTGAAAAAAATTGAAAGTATACTCATTTTAAACACATTTAGAAAAAAGGAATGATTTTAATGTTTTAAAAATTATATTAAAGGAGATGAAGAGGTTTTCCTTTTGTGCGAAAAAGTCAATAAAAAAGAAATCAAAATCAGATTTTTTGAAACCGATAACGAAGGGAACCAATTGTGGGAAGCATTCGGTAATTTCACTGAAGCCGATGTTCACCACCAGGTCTTCAATATTTGATTTTCAATAGCGATTGAAATTCAATTAAAAATTATGATTTCAGGTCGCGATAGTCTTTCGGACGCCTCCCTATAGAGATCCAAATATTGAGAGATCAGTTCAGGTATATTTACAATTATTCCGTCCCAGAGATGGTGAATATAGTGAGGCCCGTCCTTTCACTTATAAACCCAAAGAACATGATTTAGAAGAAGTGGAGCGAAAGCGTAGAAAAATAAGCCATTCATATACCAGTATTGGAGACATCGGTGCCAACAGTGGAAACAATAGTTTTGTCAGCCATTCGTTCCCAAATTTGTCCGAATCTTCGGACACAAATCAAAGTACTCGCGATAACAACAATAATAATATAGGATATTATGGTATCTATTGTTTTGATATAAAATTCTTATTTTATAATTTCACACAATTGTGATGTTTAGGTCACACCAGTTGTGCCCAAATGTTTCCAAAACGTAAGAATTGTCTCCAAAATAAATCAATTCATTTCAATCGAATTTGTGGTCCAAATCGCAAGAAAGCGAGTCTCACAACAAATTCAAATATTGTTTTGCTTTACTCATAAGAATATCATTTTATCAATTGTTTCGATAAATTAATTTTTCGCTCAATTATTAAACTATTTTTAAAAATATTTGTTTTGTTTTAAGAAATTATATTTTATTTTTTCATTAATTTTTTGTTTGTTTCCTATATTTATATTTATTTTAATGTTTTTTAAATAATGAATAAAATCTGATATTTTGTTATTAAACAACATATAAATCAATGACAATCAAAATTGATGTCTTTCGAGTGGTTTCTACATTTTGTTCGTTAGATATTTAGTAAATATGTGCAAGGTAACATTCCTGATCATTTGATTTTGATTTCATTCTCAAATGATAATCAAAACAAACGAAAAATAAAACAAAAATAAATTATTTATTTGCCTTAAAAGAGATCGACATAACATTATAAGAGATAAAATAGAAGTACCTTGCGCATATTTTCATTTAATAATTAATAACAAAAGTATTGGTCAAAATTTGAATTGTTTTGTCAATTGAATCACTCAAAAGTTACGATTAGAATCAAAAAACAATTATATAATAAAATGCCATTAAATTGATTAAAAACATGATTTTCACAAACATTTATATAAATCAAGTTTTTAGAAGTGAACTGAATTTGAGATATTATTTGTCGATAGCTTTTAAAAGTGTTGTTAATATAAATATTTAAATTTAATGATCAAAACATATATCTATTTATAGCGACAATAATATTGTCGAATGAAATATAGATTAAAATAAGTTTTAAGAATTTTTTTATAACACAAACATATAATAAGAGACAAAAGACATGCAATAATTTAATGAATAAATTGAATAAAAAAGTAAATCATTAGTAAATAGAAGAAAATGACGATTCACTCAATTATTAGAACCGAAATTAAAAGATTAGTAGTATTTAGTTGTCATATTGTCATGGTCATATTTTAGTTGTATTCTGGCAACAATTTCCAATTCAAAACTTATAGCAATTCATCGATAAAATCAAAATCTAAAGTCTTCGGATTCATTCAATCTTTTCTTAATATATTTGGTTAAATAAAATAGTTTAATTTAACCTTGCCTCAATTATGTTATCAAAATATAACCATGCCAATACTAAGTTTGGCCAATACTTGAGTAAATCAGAATTTTTGAGTTCATTTGTATAAAAAACAAACTCTTTTACAACATTTGTCTCTATAGTATAGAGAACTTAATTGTCAACAATTGAAGTATAGCTCGAATTCAAAATAGGTTTTCACTTAATTTTCTGTTGAAAAAATCCAATCAAAAAATAATTTGAACTTTTGTTGAGTTTTATAAGTTATACATTTGTTGTAAATATAATTGGATTTAAATTTGGTTAAAACACATTAAATGAGAGCTCTCATAAGAAATCAGTGTTTGAATTCAGGCTTTACTTCAATTTTAAAAACAATATTTGATTAAATATTTAATACAAATAACACCAAATATTTTGTATGAATAAAGTGAGCCAAAGGTTTTTGCTTTCCATAATTTATAACATAATTATTTGCGATTCATGTTTTGATACCAGAGCTTCCAATAAACGTAACTTTCCTTTCGTGTGCTATAAAAACAAACAAATAAATAAAAATGTTATGACTTTTGTGACATTTAGTGTCAGAACATAATTAATAAATAATCGCAAATAAAAAACAATCGAAGGATATTTGAAATTTAAAATTTCAATAAAATATGAATTAATAAATGTTTGCCACAAACCTTATAATTGGTATAAACGGATCCCATATTTATTTTGTCTTCTTTTTCCACTTTTCTTCCCATAAGTTTGAAGAATTCATTTTCAAATTCTCTCAAAACTATTCTTAAATTCTTTTTCTGAAGTCTAGTCTCTCCTAAAAGTTGGTTGAGTTCTGATAACGACATTTCATGTAAATTATTGCACTGAATATTCTTGGAATCTTTGACACATATTTTTGAACTATCGATTGAATCATTTTCTTCGAGAGCACCGATTACTGCATCACTTTTTATTTGAGGGCTTATAGTGGTCTCACTCTTAGAATGAGAGGGAGAAGTAAAGTCCATCGCTATGTGTTCTAATATGGGTTGCAATTCTGCCGAGTCTTTGCTCCCAAGTTTTGGAGGCGTCTGTTTGGCTACCATTCGCTTTACAATTCGGTAACTAATCATTTAAATTAAATTCATTAAAAATTTTTATAACTATTGTTTGAATAGAAAACTTACCGATCATATAGAGGTCGGACGATATCCCGTTCGGCTTTAGTGGTGGGCCGACCATAAAGGGCTTCAAAACGAAGTAACGACTTTTGAAGTGTGAGCTTCTCTTCGATTATCTCCTCTGAAGTCATTTCGTCGAGAATTTCTGGTCGGTTCGCGATTTTTCTTTTTTCTTCGATATTGCGTTCCATTTCTTTAATGGTTTCGCTTATATTAATCAAAGACTTATTGCAATTAAATTCCTTTGTTTCGATGGGAATCAGACTTTGTTTGTCAGTCACTTCCATATAAAAATCGTCTTTGAATTCCTTTAATTCTTTCTTTAATTTATTCATTTCATTGATAAGAAGTCTGACCTCCGGTGCTGTCATTTTCTGTTCGAGCGAAGGCCGGAATCCATTCTCTTTTTCGAACTCGTGTTCAAAGTTCTTGATTTTACGTTTTATTGTTTGTATTTTTTTGGTTATGGCTCTAATACTTGTGTTCGTAGTCTCCAAATGTTTGGTTTCTCTGATCGGAGGCGTAAAGATCTTAATTTGTTCGACGGGAGGGGTCGGAGGTATAGTTGGGTCCAAATGAATGCTACGATTACTCAAATAAGATCTGTAAGCACTCGGAGAGAGTGGCGCTTCATATGAAACCGCTTTCTTCAGAAACTGTGAGACAGAGTTTGAAGGATTGTTTGAAGTGTCTGACGAATGATCGCCATTCCCTCCATTTTCAGTGTCATGTGAAGTTCGGGGCCAACTGTACCGGTGCTCCGAAAGAATGGGTTCATTTACTTCCGAATTCTGATACATAGTCTTGAAGTCTAAGTGAGGGATCTTTTCCTTCAAATCAAAATTCAATAAATATTTGTTGTCATTATTGTTGACATTTTCAGACGGAGTTATCTCTAATAATGGCCTCGAATTTCTTTCGTCACTCACTTGAGATGATTGACATGTTTTTAATGAAATGCTATTTTGGTTCTCATTTTGGTGTAAATTTTCTTTAGACGAATCAAAAGTGTCGCTCAAATCTCTTTCGATATGTATTTCTTCGTTCAAAGACTTTTGTTTGACTAAAATGTTATGTTTTTGTTCGATATTTTCTTTGAAATCATAACTTTCGTCAAAATGTTCTGTTTGTTCACTATTTCTTTGGAGGTCATCCCGGAGTCGTTCACTCTCTAACTCTCTTCGTTTGGCTTCAGGCGGGTGTGGACTCGAACTGTTCCGGAAATTTAAATTTTCAAATTTGTTGACTGCAGTCATAAACGCATTATTTAAGACATTCTCATCACTACTACACCGACGAATGTCCTTATCTTTAGAATCGAGAAGATTTTCCTCAGAATTTGAGCGCAAAGGCGGAGAATTGGACAGACATTTGCATTCTTTGCGTTTCCGATTCTCCTTCTCTGGGGTTGCGTTCTGTAATAGAAGAGCCGGTATTTCAGTCTGTAATTGATTTTCACTCGAATCAGAATGAGATGGATTGAGGTCTGGTATCTCAACAGTCAGCGGACACATCGACTGATAGTTTGTGTCCACAACTGAATCGACATTAAATATATCGTCGAAATTAGTGATGAAAAGGGAGACGACATCATTAGCTATCGATTGATCGCGAAGTCCTTTATAGTTATCGACACACACTCTGAATATGTTTGGCGCGAATACAATGCCTTTAAATTGAATATAAATTATTATAAATATTTTGACATAAATATAATACAGACCTAAGTTTGCAGAAGTCATTCGGTTTTCCTTTTGGAGGGCAATCCGTTTGAGAAAAGCAGACAAATACTTAAGAGTATAATAGTTTTCGTCGGCAAGTCTTGAGACTAAACTCCGAAGATTATGAACACACGTCTGTTCATCCGTTTCGTAGTCTTTATAATTAAAATATAATATAATTAACTATTATATGATTTAATCAATAATTTTAAAATTTGTTTCAATGAATGTAAGGACAAAATAGTTATTCAAAAGCTTTAAAAAATGAGATAATAATTACTTTTGATGGCTTCCAAAAATAGAGAGGTGTCGGGAATGAGTGGTTGTGGCAGTTCTCGCAAAAACAACTTCAAGAGAGCAGAGGCCGACGCGATGTCGCCTTCGTTTTCAAGATTTGCGTCACCCGTTGTGTCAAATGATTGCTTCAATTTGTCGATCATTTTTGCGTTCCCACTGATCCTAAAGAGGCCTTCCTGTAAGAGTCCGCCCGAATCCTCAATAAAGTGACACAAACGAGTGATCGCATATGGAATATATGGATCTTCAGTTGTGTTGGCACTGGAATGCGATAACACGTCGAGAGAGACGCCAAACACTTTGGACTCAGACTGTGATATCTGAGTAATAGGTTTCTGGCGGTCATTGGGTTTTCGTCTCAATAATGGAGACGACAATAGTTTACGCATTCGATCGATACGACTCTCATGAGTGCAAACATCCAAACTCTGTTCAATCAAAACATAATTAATAATCAAATGAATTGGAAAAAGTGGGGAAATGTGTTAACCTTTGAATTATTTGAGTGAAGAGTTTCGTCAGAACCGCTTTGTTCTGAATACGTGACGTCTATTGAAGCAGAAGTTCTTCGCATTCGAGCCTTCATTTTAGGCTTTAATTACATTCTATTGAATCGACAATTAATTTATTGATAGCACTCTATTGAAAACTGTTTTTATAATTACTGTCCAAATATCACAAACTCCTGAAGATTGGGACACAATTAAGGGAAACGTTGGACACAAAAATATTTTTTTAACGATAATAAACTTTCGAACAATTAATCGAATGGTTTAATCGAATAGATTGAGATCCCGGTCCACAAACATTGTTCAATTCAGGGCTGCTTTAATGATCGACAGGAGACAATCCTCAGTGACAACATTCGTCAAAACAGCACACGTCGGTCAGGGATGTGGTCAACACCTGGATTCGCTTCTGTACTTCAGAAGTGAATACTCATTCGATCAGTTTTTAAACACTTTTTCAGAAGAGATGTAAAAAACAAATTAAAAATTAGATTCAATTTCAATGTCAAGTTTAACAAAAGAATAGCTCAGAGCACAGAATATACATTTAATTGGATTCTTTCAAAAGATTAGGCAATATTCTAAGTAATAGTCACAAATGTATTGATATATAATTAAATTGAATTTTCGGTTCTTAAATGAAAAGTTCTTAAAAAGTTGACTATAAATAAGCATAAATTGAAGGACAAAATAATGACAAGAATAGAAATTCTAAATTATTTTTTGCAATTCTTATGTTTAAGTGATTAGAATATAAACAAAAATATAAAATTATAACAAAAATATATTTAAGTTATTTATGTGTTTTTAAAATTTCATTTGACTATTATATTAATGATTTCTCACCAAAATAATTGATTTTGACTTTAATTTACTCGAAAACAAATTTATAGTGAAGTGAGTGTTTCGTTAGTAATGCTATCGATATTTTGTTGTAATTCTTGGCTCTAATGAATGAATTCTTAACTACTCTCCAAAATACTCTCTTTTGGCGACTATTTTTGAGATAAAAATAACTTTTTTGAGAATTTTAATAATAATTCAGCGTTTAATCCATTGACGAAAACTCATATTTGAAATTTTTTTTGTTTAAAAAATTGGCAAAAAATTAAATTCTAAAATATAAATAAAAATTAAGTATCGAAACACTGACCATGATTAAATTAGGTTAGAATATTATTAATTTAACCATTTAAAATCAAATAAAAAGATTACTTGTTTTATGATAAAAATAAATATTTATAAAATATTCTGGAATATTTGAAAGATAAAACATCTAT
>LBFM01002122.1:0-14198 GCA_000988765.1 Achipteria coleoptrata | reverse complement strand
TAGATATACACCAAAATAAACAATAATTTCTGTTTTCATACGTGACTGTATATCTGGATATTTTAATGAAAAATTCAAAATTTTTAGAAATATTTTGTTTTTTAATCAGAAATGAGTAAAAAACTGAAAATCCTCTGAAAATACTATTCTTTAATATTATTTATTTATATAAAATTTTATTAATAATTTGTGCGATAATATTGAGCCCAGAATTGATTAAACAACTTTAAATCCTTAGAATTGAGAGCAACAAAAAGTTGTATGCTCATTTATTTTGGATTATTTATCACTTGTTCTAACATTTGCCAAACAAACAACTGATAAGAAAATTGTTTTTCAACTGAAAAAATATCATTGATTTTTGTAGAAATAGCTTCAAAAATAAACACACTTTTAGTGAATACATACATTAGTCTATACTATCGGTTCCTCTAATAACCATAAGTATTAATCTTTGATTTATTTGTTAGAATTCTAGGCACTAATAACTAGTATTTATTAATATATAAGACATTTGATTCGTTTCGTGAAAGTGATTAATAAATTGTAAGGATCGAGAAGAATATTAGCAAGGTTGTCTTGTATTTTGTTTTCTATCATTTCTTTATCAATTATTTCTCAGAAAATGTATAAAAATCATGAGAAGAGTCATTAAAACTGTTGATCACTGTTTACATTCATTAAAATTAGAATATTATTAAACAAAAGGTAAGAGAATTGACAAATAATTTGCTTAAATATAAGAATCGATGTATTGATCGCTTGACAACTGATTCCTTTCATTTGCCATATAATTATCGAATCGATTCTAATTCAAGGAATTCTCATTTAATGCAAACTCTTCGTCAGTAAACTTGAAGAATGACTGTTAGAGTCACTTAATTATTGATTATCTCTCAAATTAATTCCACTCAATTTTATGTATAAATAAGTGTAACATTACCAAGATCAACGACATCTTTATAAATTTTGTTAAACTCTAATGCTTTTATCATTAAATATTTAAATATTTAGTATTGGCTCACATTTTAATTTGATTAAGCATGCATCTTTGACTGATACAATCGTTTGATATGCAATTCTGAATAATTTGTTTAGTTTTGTGAAACAATTGAGACTGATCAATTTGATCAATTTGATGGTTGCCATTGTATGAATTGTTAGATTTCCTGGTGGTTCCAACAAATCATATTCAACGCGATTGTAATCCAAGAAATATTTGTTTTATGACAAATAAAATGTTCTCTGATTTATGTGTTGTTATATACCTTATCTCTTAGTAGTGATAAAACTGATTAATAATATAATTCATAGCAAAATACAATTGAAGTGAAATTTTTGATCATTTTGTTGGTAATCAACTCTTAAGTATTTGTTTGAAAATAACATTTAACTCGAATTAAATCAAAATTACTGAACGTTTTTTGAGTAAAAGATGAGTTCATTACTCATTCAGTGATTGAAATAATGATTAAGTGAACACTTTTTAACCTAATTCTCGCTCCAGAAACTAATATCTTTAGAATGAGTAATGCAAATTCAGGTGTACTCATTTAAAAGCATCATTCACAGAGATGGCCAAGGGCATATACATTAATATTGATATTTATCTAGTTGAATTTTGTAGGAAACAAATTGAAATAAATTATTAAAACACAAATAATAGTGATAGTTATTGAATTTAATAGCATGGTTGTTTTTTATTTAATTTAATTTTTTTGCTCAAAATTGTATTAACAGTGTTTAAGTGTTTAATTTAATTTAAAAGTTAACGCAATGTTTTGGTTGTAGTAATTGTGAGGAAATTAATTATTAAATCTATAATTAAGTGCTGAGAATATTATGAAAAAATTGTTTTTAAAAATTAAAAAAGTTTTGCAAAGTTTTGGTCTTTTTATTTGAGTTGAGTGTTGTGTTTGGGCGGTCTCTATACTAATGGTGAATAAAGTAGTGGTGGCAGTAATACCAGTGCTCAACACAACTGTGCATTGACTGCACTATTAGTGCAATAGTGTTATAGAGGTTTTGTCTGAAAAGATTACAAAAATAGGCAAAACCTGGACGTCATTCAAATGATTGCAGACATGAATCGATTGACTAATTATATATAGTATTGAATTAAATTAGTTAATCAATAATTTAATAAATAAATTCTGTATTCAAATCAATTGTCTTTAGTTTTAATATCTAAGGCTGTGATTAGTGTTGGTTTCGATACCGGTTTTGACTCGACTTCAGCTCTGAGTCAATGGTTGTCTGAATCGCCATTTTTGTCATTATATTAAAGTATGTATTCATTGACTCAAATCTTTCAAATATTTTTAATCAATTTATTCATCGCTTAAATATTAAATGAAAAATAAAAAAGTATTATCACTATTACTAATACATTACTCGATTCAATGGATTATCTATTTTTGAAATAATCGTCAAATGTTTGGGTAAATATCCCAACAAAACATTGATTTCAATTACATTTTAAACCCATTTTTATATTAGTTTTTCTTTTTTTGTTTGTTTTCTTCACAATTAGTTACGGATTTTATTTAATCACTTTTTTGTAAATTTAATTTAATCTCAAAATTATAATATTTTTTCTCTTTTTGTTTCTCTTTAAAGGTTTTGATCCGTTGTTAAGACGTTTGACTCAAAGAGTGAAGAATTGTTTTGTTATAGTATTTGAAAATTGAGTCTTCATTTGAATACAACTATTGTTTTAATCGAAAGATTTATATGAATTTATTGGCAATTAATCTGTTTATGAGTTAAAACACAGTTTTTTATAATTAAATTATTTTGTTTTTAATGAACACTAAATTGGGATTAATTTAAAAACAAAATATTTTTTGTGCGGAAATCACAACAAAAAAGTGATTGATTTTGAGTCAAAGCTAACCATTCAATAGACAATGCATTCGCAAGGAAGGGGTTCGGCCGGAACTAATGGCTCCGGTGTTCTTATGGTCGGACCTAATTTCAAAGTCGGCAAAAAGATAGGGAGCGGTAACTTCGGTGAACTCCGATTAGGTTCGTATCCTTTCTCTACACCTTTTTTTTATTGAACTTTAAGTCCCTTTTCTATTGTATTAATTAAAACAAATTTTGATTTTATTGCTTAAAATATATCTAATAATTACTGTAAAAGTGTTGAAATTTAACGATAAAAGTGAGCCATAAAATAGTGTTGAGACGATATGACACTTGCTTTGTGTTTGAACTCATTTCAAGAATGGATACTCTTTTTGCAGATATATTGTGATAATAAAATGTGAATTACTTTTCCTATTATTTAAATTGTTTTTTGTTTTAATTGAAGTAATAGTCTATTCCCTCAAATGCTTCACAATTTTTTAATTGAATTTATTATCGCATTCTTTACAATTGAATTGCCATTCATTTCGTGAAATTGAAAATTGTATTGAATGTGATGTCCGCTCTTTTTTTCATTGAATGTCTTTCCTTCTGTTTATGAATGTCTTATACCTAAAGTTCACGACTTTTATAAAAATGTTTTTCATTATATCTATTATTTTTCTCAAAGATGTGAACAATTTTTGATAGTATTCTTCTCCACAATAAATATGGTTTGCCTTCATTTCTATTATAGTGATGAGCCGTTTGGCAACTCTTAGACCACTTTTTCTGCTTTTTTCAGTTTTCGATACCCTCTTTGGTTCAAATCATTTGTTTTTGTTTTCATATATATTTGAGTTCTTGTCTTAAATTAGTTATTAAATATCAAATCGAGAAATTGTAGTACGACTGGTGTCGAGTGTCGAAGAATCCATTTTATTAGTTATGAAACAAGTGATCAATCATTTAGTTTAGACGTTAACCAATTGATATTAAAAGTGATATTTAGTTCCAAATTCGATGATTTATCGATCAATTAATTAATTAAACAAAGAGTTAATGAAATCTTTTTAGTTCGAAATTATGCCTAAAATTAAATCCGAAGTTTATTGTCGTTATGTTTATTACTTGTTGTCGAGAAGTCCTTATATTAGATTCAATCATAAAAATATATTTAAGACAAAAATAGTATTAATTCGCATAATTTGAATAAATGTGAGCCAAAAAGCAGTATTTTTAGCCAAATATATATAAGTGTTTACGAAAGCGATATTTCATTCTGTTTTCACTAATGTTTGAAAAGACATTTCATTTCAATAACTATTTTTTGAATTTATATTACAAACAATTGTTTTAATAATGCGGTCATTAATTGTGAATATCTATTGATATACTGGTTTGTTATCACTATTATATCATCGATTATTTCAATTATTTTATAATTGAATCTTCAATTTTTTGCATTTACGGGAAGTGTTTTGAGGATTTCCATCAATTATCTTTCACATAGCATTGATTGAAAATAAATTTGCAAGTTTATTGGAGATATCGATTGATATGAAAAAAATCTAAGTTTAGAAACCGATAATTTTATTGGATATATCATTAATTTTTAGAAATGCACCGAAAATGACATTTTTCTTTAAAACAATCAAATCATTAATATAATAATTATTATATACTCGAAAACCACTTGTTTTCCCGTTATTTAATGTTATTTCTCTAAAGTTAATCGATTTAATTATATAAATATTATCCAAATTTTATTTAACTTTTATTCTTATAATTGATTTAATAATAGAAATGATTTCACAGACAAATGTATTACCGGTTCTATAGTTGTTGAATGTGTTCTTTGTGTTGCATTAATCAAAATATAATGTGTTTTGTATTCCGATAATTGGAATAAATGGCGAATTTAGGACAAAATGACAGATTACTGCTCTTTACTATAACTACTCCTTTGATTATAATTAAAACGATTTAAATGATTGTAATAACAAACGGTTTACTCTTAGTGTCAGAATTGAGTTTTATTTTATTAATTTGATGTAAAATTTAGGAAAAAATTTATATAACAACGAACACGTGGCCATCAAATTGGAACCAATGAAGACCAAAGCCCCTCAATTGCATTTGGAGTATAGATTTTATAAATTGCTCGGAAATATAGGTATGTTTTAACTGGATTTTTGTGTAAATTAAGTTTCGGTGTCTTTATTTTGATTTAAAAATAGACGGAATACCAAAAATATATTACTTCGGTCCGTGCGGTAAATACAATGCATTAGTAATGGAATTGTTGGGCCCCAGTCTTGAGGACATGTTTGATCTCTGCGACCGTAGATTTTCGACTAAAACTGTTATCCAAATCGCGTTACAATTGGTATTCAATTTGATATTCAATATAAGAGTAATTTGAGTAATAATAATATAATGTATTATCAGTTAACAAGGATAGAGTTCGTACACTCAAAACATCTCATATACAGAGATATAAAACCGGAAAATTTCCTGTTGGGAAGACCTAACTCTCGAAAGTCAAACGTAATGCATATGATTGACTTCGGGTTAGCCAAGGAATACATCGATCCCGAAACTGGAAAACATATTCCTTACAGAGAACACAAGAGTCTGACCGGAACTGCCAGATATATGAGTATTAATACACATTTAGGCAAAGGTTTGTTGAAATTTATTGATTGCCTTAATATTGATATTAATTGTGTTAATATTCAGAGCAAAGTCGAAGAGACGATTTGGAAGCTGTGGGCCATATGTTTATGTACTTCCTAAGGGGTAGTCTTCCCTGGCAGGGACTCAAAGCAGACACACTCAAAGAACGCTACTCTAAAATTGGTGACACCAAAAGGGCCACACCTATTGAAGTGTTATGTGAGGGCTATCCCGAAGAATTTGCCACTTATTTACGATATGTCAGAAGACTTGACTTTTTCGAAACACCTGATTATGAATACCTGAAAAAGTTGTTCATTGATTTGTTCGAAAGGGAAGGCCATCAACACGACGGAGAGTACGATTGGACCGGACGTCAACAGGTATTAGTTTCTGTTGCTTTCAGTATTAAATGTGCGTTTATTTATGTGTTGTTCGCACCGTCTGTTTGCAGTCACAGCAGCACCAGATGACAGACCCGCCTCCGATCCCTCGTGAACGTCACGCCGCCTCTAATATTAAAGTATTCTTTTTATTAATTTTCAAATTTTCAATCAATCGTTCATTTAGTTAACCGATCGAAATAAGAATGCGTGGATGGATAGACAGGAGGACAGGACTGGTGTGATGGGTGCAAGTGGTGCCGCCAAACTCTTAGGGGGAAGTCTCACTCCAGCTGACAGACACGGCTCAGTTCAAGTGGTCAGCTCTACAAATGGTGACTTGACAGCAGATGATCCAACGACTGGCCACTCAAATACGCCCATTACTGGACCCGTAGAAGTGGAAGTGGTCTCAGAAACAAAGTATGAAATGATTTAAAAGCAATCGTATAAAGAGTTAACGCTGTGTTGTCTCTCTTCAGATGCTGTTGTTTTTATAAGAAGAAGAAGAAAAAGCCGACGCGTCAGAAGTGATTCTAACCACAAATCAATCCCTGTTTTGCAATTCAGGCCTAAAACAAAGTTTTCGTTCGTTATTATTATTATTATTCATTGAATGTCTCTAAAAAATTCGATTTAATCGCCGTTTCGACTCAACGTTTGACTGAGTGGTGTACTCAACGGAAGTGCTCACGACTTGTGCTAACGTTTTAATAGTTCATTAAATCCACTAAAGAAGAAGAAACGATTCATTCTGTGATCTATTAATTATCATTTAATATCCATAAATCGCAACAATATTTGATCGAAAAAAATGTTTTTATTCGTGATTTTTTCAGTAATAATTCATTTTGTAATATATTATTAATTGATTTTTCAAATCAATCGTCAATTCATTGGATAATTTCTAAAAAAAGAAAGTGAAGCAAAAAACTAATGATTAGTCTCTCATTGAATACGATTTTGAATTTAAATGAAATAAAACAACAAAAATAATAGAGTTTTTCTACCGCTTATATAATTATAAAGAGCTTTAATATCCAATAATGAGATAATTGACTGATTTTTAACACAAATCGAACAAAACTTTTGACTTAAAAACAGATAGTCTTTTGTTTTAGGTTTGGATCCGCTTTTTTGTACTAACGTTTAAATATCGGTTTTTTCTCTTTCAAAGACATTTGAATTGATTTTTAAAATTAATTGTCTTTCAATTATAGAAAATATTGTTTATCTCTATATAAATGTTTGTAAATATATTTTAGGTTCCTATCAATTAATAGATTAATATTTTAGTGCATTTGATTTCAGTACTTATTTTTCTTATAAACTTTTTTGATTTAATTGTATTTTTCTCTTCAAACGCGAAGATCTCATACTTATAAAAACGAATTGATTTTTCTTTAAAAAAATACAAAATATATATTTCTTTTGTCAGTTCCTTTCGTTTTGACTTTTATTTCATTGACTATTCATTTCTTTTTTCATTAAATCAATTGATTTTTTATCTAAATATTTGAATCACATTTAAGACTGTTTTAGTAATGACTAATAAAGTCTCAATTGTGAGCCTACTTATCAACAAAAGTTGTTTCTCACTAAAGTCCTTGAGTTTCCTGATTCGGACAACCATTCTGTGAGTTGAAGTCACGTTAACTGAATTTATTTATGAACAGACTTTCGATACTAAATAATCCAATCATTGGTTAAATAAATCTTTTCTTTGGATATAATCGTGAATTCAATATAATTTTCATTGAATTTATTATTATTTAGTAATTGAGTGAAATTTTAATGACTTCATTCGATTCAAACATCTTTTTATTATAATTTATAAGAAAAAGAACCCAAGAATTGCCTCAATTTTGCAACTTTTGAAAGATATTAATATTGTTCAAAATTGTTCTAAATATGATCAAGGTTATATATCAAATTATAACACTTTTATTTAGTATTCAAAAAGTTGAGAATAAATGTATTTTATATGAATTTTTGTGATAAAAGAATGAATTTGTTGTCAATTAGTTAGCCTTTGATTATCTCTTCTATTCATACAATTATTCGTTTGGAACTTCGATTTGGTTTCATATTTATTGTCAATCTGATGAGTGGATTCAGTGCAGGGAAAGCTAGAGCCTTATTACTCTGTTCAGTCATTGGTCGACAGCATTGTTTACATGTGTAGAGTTAGGGATTACTTTTTTAAATTGAGAGCACTGACCAACGAGAAACAGAGAGATAAGGCTCTAGCTTTACCTGCACTTAATCCACTCATCAGATTGATTATATATAATTTGTTGAGAAAATGCTAACAATTTTTATTCATTTATCTAATCATTAATTGATTTGATATAATGGCGTGACTTTTGTTTGGGTTTTGCTTTTAATTATCAAATTTTAAATCAAAAGAAATACTTCAAGTATTTCAATGACTCCTTAATGGATACAATGAAAGACCTTTTGAAACATTGAGACATTTGACATAATTTTCTATTCATCTCTCCATTGAACTATATTTAGCTTAAAATGGATTAAAATTCATTAAATGACTAAATATTAGATTTTTCCAAATCTCTTATTATTTAAAATTGAATATAATTTTTAATTATTTAAATCTTATTTATTTTAGAAGCCCTCAAATCACTAATTATTTGGATTTGTTTGAAAAAACAAATTTGAGTTCAGATTTTTATCTTCTTTTTTATCATAAATTGACCCAAATTCAAAACTCACAAATATTAGAAAAATCCAACTTTTAATTTATTTTCTTATTTATTAAGAATTGAATTTCATTTAAAAGGAATAATTATTTTCTAAATGTGACGAAATGGTAGTACTCTTCACGTAATATAATTGATGTGATTATTGAGAGGAGGATTGGGATGATTAACATTCAATGCGATTCATTCTGTGGATGATTTGCCTCATTTAGACCCCATTTGAAAATAATGATAGCATTTAGACATTTTAAAGGTATTTATTATTATTACAAAACCCGAACACAATTCACAGAAGTATTCACTGATTAGATAACAAATTTCATTAAACTGTTCACTATTTTGGTTTAAAAATACACCAAAATATCGATAATAGCATAAGTGGTTAATTTCAAATATCAATAATGGCACACCATTTTCAATGCACCGGAAGATCATAAATATTACCGATATTAGCAAAAATCAAGTAAATTAATAGCTTCGAAAATCACCATGCTCCTAATAGTATTAATCTTTATTTTAATTTATAACCAAGAATTTAATCAAAAACTGAATTTTCATTAAATTTAAAAATGTGTGCTCAGAGTCTTTAGCTTTAATTTTAAATATATGTCATATTTATTTTTATTCAAAATTTGATAAAATACTTATTTCAGTAGTTTTGAAGTTTCGTAATTATCACGAATACAAAGAATTATTTTGTTATCGAGTCATATGAATTGAAAAAATGTCAATTTCTCAGAGTTATTGCATAAAAGTTGTAGTCTTATAGAGACTAATCACTCAATAAAATTAATCATATGATTCAAAATATTAATTGATTATAAAATAATCAAAATATTCCCTCAATTCTTATGATTTATGGAATATAAGTTCAATATTTATATCTTGAATTCTATGCTATTGTTCTCATAGTTTCTATCAAACATTGCTTTCTATGGTCTGAAAAATTTCCATTTTATGATTAAAACTATTAAATTTTAGTTACAATTCTATTTACATAGTTTATCTAGAACATTTTCAAGGCGTTTGTTCGCTTTTTGATCAAAATTTCTTCACTTTACTTCACTTCACATTTTAATGGGTTATAATTTATTTGAAATTATTTAAGTTTTAGATTTTGTTAAAAAACAGATAATTATAATTATTTGTCGACTTTTAATAAAATAAATTTTTATGTCTCGTCTGAAATGTAATTCTAGACAAGTAATCACCATTTGATCCGATTTTCTTCAAATCTGTCTGAAAATTATGATTTATTGAACCAAAATTGATATGATTTTAGGAGAGATTTCAAATTTATTCGTATTTTGAGTTCATTTTAATTTTTTTTAAATTTAAAAATGTGTGCTCATTATGCTTATTTAATTATAATTTCTTTTAAGACTAATTCAAAACAATGTTTTCTTATATTTGTTTTGATTTAAATATTGTTTTTATTTTGATTTTAAATCAATGAAAATATTTCCCAATTAAGACAAAAGCAGACAACTCTTATGACAGCAATATTTAATCTGAAATCGGCATCAAATCGAAGGCCAGAGATTTTAATTGAATACTTCACAGAATGTCTTATAATAATCAAAATGATTCAAAACTAATCACATGTCTTACAAATAATTTAGAAGTATTTACGTAAGAATCGGATGATTTGATCGTCTGCTATGAGTTTGGCAACGAATACAACATTTCTGGTTGTGATCTGTGTTTGCCTAACGATAACCAAACTTCATATTTACTAAACTTTTGTCTATTGATAAGTTTAGAACACGTGTTTCTATTTAGTTGATGTTAAAATTACCATCATCATTTTTAGTATATCATCAAAATTTAATGAACTTTAAATTTCAAATGCCTGGAAAATATCGTACAAATATCGTACAATTACCCAGAATTGTGTTTATTCGGTCGTAAAATAATTCCATAAGAAAAACAAGTATTAGAAACAAACAATAATTTCTTGGCAATAGTTGTGCTGAGTCTACACTTTTTTAAATATCTTTATTACTTTTGGTTTAATCAGAAGAAAATATTATTCTTTGAAAAGCAATGGTTTCGAAATGTTTAGCAATAATTAGTTTTATTACTTCATCCGATTCTTTACATTAAAATACACTGAAATTACCTCAGAATAGACTAAGAATACAATTGACTCGAAATGCATTGGAAATGAGTAATAAATTATTGATATCCAGTGCGAACTTAAGCGAACAAAAAACTCTTATCACACAAATAAATACAATGAGTTCAGAATTTATCTTGCTTACTCAATTGTTTTGAAAATATAATTGAGAGGAAACTTTTTTGTCAGGTGAATAACATGGTCAAATTTATTACTATACATTGTTTTGTGTTTCGGTTACACTATTTTAGTTATAAAACTAAAAAGTGTTAATAAATATTAGAGTAATAAAAGACAGAGAATATTGAATAACAAAAATTATTTTTGAAGAATCAGTAAATTTTGTTTTGTTTTGATCTTTTAGTTTGAAATTTGATTAATTAGTTTGGAATTTCTCACCGAAAAATGATTTCTCAATTGGTATACAATAATTGATAACAATTTGTTATCAAATGTTTTGAACCAAACTTAGTAGTCGTCACATCACCACAGAGTAGAGGAAACAAACAGTCATCCAATTGTGTGACTCTATATCACAACCAGACTTATGAGACATACTTCTTATCTCTCATTCTTTACATATAAAAAGAGATGGATTTCACATAAGTTTAGTCATAGTTTGGATACTATTAAGAAAAAACTATTGAATTGTTTTATTAAAGTTTTTTTAAACTTTTGAGAAAAGAAAACTCAATCGAAATGAGAAGTCCTGCGATTTTGGGTCTAAAAGAGTCATCATTTGGGTCAGACATGCAGTCAATCTCTGTAATGAAAAAGCCTTTTTGTACGGAAGAGTCAGACTCTAGTAGTAGTGAACCGGATATGGAGTCGAATGTTGACAAAAGCGTTAATATTTCGCTATCAAATGATAAGGACTCGGGTATCGATTCGGACAATGACTTTATAGCGCCCGACTCCGAACTGATGTTGAAAATTGTGACTCAAGTGGAGTCATATTTCTCAGACGAAAACTTAATGAAAGACGAGTTTGTTTTGAAACACATCCGTCGAAACAGAGACGGATTCATTAGTTTGAAACTATTGTCTTCTTTTAGAAAAGTCAAAGCCTTAACAAAGAACTGGAAAGTTGTCACACATTCTGTCAAAATGGCATCAAAGAAGTTGGAACTCAATAAAGACGAGACCAAAATCCGAAGAATAACTCCATTGCCTGCAGTGGATGGCGACAAATATTCGCGAACAGTCATCGCTTATAACTTCGCCGTCGGAACCGATGATATCAATAGCATATCAAAAGAGTTCGCAAAGTTTGGTGACATCGCTTTGATTCGTATATTGAAGTCGGGCTCGTCGTCAGTCATTCCCCAACATTTACTCAACAAAATCAAAGAGAGGTGCGATTTAAGCAAAACTACTGTCGCGACCATTGAATACATCAACAAATCTGATGCCGAAAAAGCTTTTAAATCCATTGAACGAAACACTGATTGGAGGAATGGTATCGAAGTTATATATATGAAGAGTACAAACATTAAGTCAAATAAAAGTTCATTCAAAACGAATGACTGCCCCAAAAACTTTGATCTCAACGAAAATCAACGAAATTATCACAAAAAGTCTTTAAACAAACAAAATTCAAACGAAATAAACATTTGTTTGGATATCAATAAAATGGGAAATAAAAGAAATTTATTTTCCCGACAAAAGTCCAAAAGTTATTCATCGGGTGATGAGTCGCGAGTCTTAAATAAAGTTTCGAACCTTTATTGCAATAAAATTTGGACAAAACCACAAACCAGTGGTTTGCCTACAAGTGTTCCGATACTCAGACACCCTTTTGGACCGGACGGCACTAATGGCTTCAAACGAAGCCATAGAAGTCCCACAATTTAAAGCAAATTTGGTTTATAATTGTAATTATTTTGTAAATAAGAGTTAATTTATTTCATTAAAAATTATTTTCAATAAAACAATAATTGTATTATAATTTCTTTTTTCTAATTAATATTTTTCAGAAATTTCTTATAAACCTATTAATTGGTTTCACTGATCCATAGATTGGGTTTCAATTGTAATACTCTGTCCTTCAATTGACTCACTTTTGGTTTTGTTGACTGAAAATAAAAAATAAATGAAATTAAAATGTAATGAAAAGCGATTACAAAACAAACTATTTTTTCGTTTCTCTTTTTTCTTGAGTTTTTGTCTGAAGAACTTCTGTTCGTCACTGAATATGACATCAATTTTGTCTTTAGGAATATTGGCGTCATTTTTGAGTAATTGAAAGAAGACTCCGCCCGGAGTTCGTCGACGTTTGCCATCGACTGTCATAAGACCGCCGGCAGACTCGATGTCCAGAGTTGCCGAACACAGTTCTGTTGTCTTCTGCTCACCGATTGTTTGACACACTTTTCCTATAAATTGAAAGCAATTAATGATATATTCAAAGAAGTGATCAGTTCTTCTCACTTAAGAGATCCACTTTTGGTTCGCAAAGTTTTTTAGCGATTTCTATGACTATGTCTACAGTTTTGACATTTTGTTTGTTTTTATCGCTTTTTGTTTTCCTCTTCTTTTTCTTGTTTTTCACATTATTTTGATTGTTATCTAAATTACTATTACTTTGAATCAAATCTTTTTGTGAATTGTCTTCTAATTGTCTTTTAGTCCAAAACGAATAGTTTTCACAATTTCTGTCCAATTTTCTTGTCTTCGGTCCCCGTTTTTTGATATCCATTGAATTACTTACCGAATCATTCAGTTCTTCTTCCAGAAGAAGGTCTGACCAAATACTAAACCTATTCTTTCTTTTTGTCGCCATTTTGTCCACAATTTGTAGTGATTTTGAAGTTTTAATTGTTTTTGAGTCGAGATTTAGTGAATTTGATTGAATTAAATCAGTTTTGTGTTCAAAATTATCGGTACTATCACTGAGTTCTCCCTCTTCTGAATCACTCGACGAATCATTTGTCAAAAATGTATGAAATTTACTCATTTTTAGTCAAAGTTTACTCAAATTAATTGATTTAAAGTGAAATAAAGGTTAGCTTTGAGTCAATTAAAGATCATTTAAAATACGAATAAAAACATTGAAATCACGTGACTTATGACTGCTTTGAATTGATGTCAATGAGTGTCACCACTTGTTATCACTTTTTAATACAGTGACCACTTTTTGAGCCAATATTTCCATTGGATTTGATAAACCACTTGATTATTCATTTACTATTTGCAAAAATGACAACTATTCGGGTAATTCGGGTATTATTCGGATAATTATTCTTATTTAAGGTTCGTATTCACAGAAAGTATATACAATGATATCCAAAAGTTTTTAATTAATAGAAATTGAATACTATCTTGGTTAGTTTACATTTAATTAGATTTTACATGTAAAATAATTGAACAAATTTCAGTGTCAAAATTACCATGATCACATAAATCTGGTGTTTAAAAGTGTTCAAAAGTGATGGTTGTTAGTTTGTC
>LBFM01002104.1:40257-52290 GCA_000988765.1 Achipteria coleoptrata | reverse complement strand
CACCTGTGATATCCTCTTCAACTGTAGACCTAAAGAGTCAGTCTGTCAGACATGACTTCAATCTACCGGTTCTTAAAAATGAACTGTTCCGCAGAATTGGTGGCAAAATTTTGTGATTTTTCGTGAGAAACAACTGAAGGCATTATTATTTTCAATTCATTCAATTAATTTGGGCTTTGATTATGAGTTCCCTCAACGAAATCATTGATAATAACAGAGAGTTTGCATAAAAAGATTGTCATAATATCAATGGATATAATAGTCGGACAAAAGTTGTCAAACATATCAAAACTGTCAGTCAAAACACATCATAAAAAAGAAACCATCAAAATGTTTAGTTAACTTTTTGCCGGGTATTGATTTACAGAAGGAAAAACCTTCGGAAGGATTCAGTTTTTCCGTTATTTGCCCAGAATTTCCTAAAGTGTGTCCACTCTTTTTGATTTCAAACCACTAGTTGTGTGTCTGGAAAAGTGTCTGAAAAATAAACAAAAATAAATGGATGGCTGTTTCACACACCAGAATAAATTGAATGTCAAACTGAATGCAAAATTGGAGACTCTATTGAATGAATGGAAACACACTAAACATGCAAACTTGTAATTTCCATCTCTAATAATTGCAATCGAGTGCAACCCTTTCCTAGTCTGTCAAAGACTTGTGGCACTGACTCCCGAATCAAACATCAGTTTCTATATTCACTCTTTTGATAACAATTTATTTGAGGCCAATAATCGCTAACATAAGTAATAGTTTGGGTCAAAATGTTCTCTCAAATTGTATGCTATATATACCCCGAATCAAACAAAATAATAGATTATTATGTGAAATGACCACATATTAAATATATTCCTGGAAATACTTTTTTTTATTAAACTTTTGATGAAAATATTGGATTTAAATTGAATTTAAATAATTTATTTTCAATGATATTTTTCACCATGCTCAACAACACAATTACATTCTAGATATATTGGAAATCTAGTCAAATAACAAGGAAATACTTATTAGTTGGTCGCTGTAAATACAGGTGTATTGATTCTCAGTGTAATCGGGAGCAAATTGGAAACAGTAGTAATGAGGCGCACATTATTTATTTGGTCATTTCCAGTATTGGACAGTTAACCTTAATATCCACCTGGCGTTAAGATAATGGCCAACACTATTACCAATGCAACCAATTTATTATAAGAGCCTTCAAATTGTGCGATCATTACAACTACACCTCTATTCGCATCACTTGCATATGAAAGGGCCGTCTCATTACACGTGTGATATCGTCTCTCCATTATTACTATTATTTAACCCAATAATCACCGGATTATGAATTAGTTTTGCAGTAATTCTATTCGTTTTACACATCTGTTTGTTTCGCATATAAAATATTAGGAATGAATTGCAATAAAATTTGTTGAAAAAACTTTCAGCGATTGTTTTGTTGCGAATAAACTTAAATCGTTAACATTATTAACATTATATCTAATAATAATTTTGTATTCAAACGAATAGAGAATTACTTTACTTTCAATTTTGTTTCGTTTTTCTCTTATCTTTATTTTTATTGTTATTATTTAATATTAAATTTTATTATTTGTTGTCTATTGAGGGCTGACATCATAGAGAGAATTAATTTGCTTTTTCAGTGGCATCGCATTCAAAACATTTGCCACTTTTGGTTGTGTTTAGCTTTGAGTACACTTTTTTCCCTTTTATTTTATGTCTGATTTCCCGAATTATAGTTACTTTTCGTTTATATCATTTGATTTGAAGTGAAAGTAAAGCCCATTAATACCAGAATTGAACCAAATATCGGATTTCAAGCCGAGTTAATTTGGTTAAGCAGTGGAAAACAGTGGTCAGTCCACTATTGTCAGAAATAACTCAGTGTCCACTTTGTTAGGAACCGGTCAAATGCATTAATGTTGTGAAATGGGATTTGTTTTTTGTGGTCAATTAGATTAGTGGCCAAAAACTCAGTCACACAACAAAAATAGCGAATAATCTGCTTAAGAGGAACAGCACTCTCTCTGTCATTGCTTTATAACTCATTTCCATTTAATATATATAATTGCAAATAAAGGTTTTCCATCAATAATAACGAATTCAACTCTGATTTTGATGTCTCTGGAGATTACTTTTTGGTTAAGTTTTCCATAAAAACCTCTCATTTCTGAAGAAGCTTTTCATTAACACAAAAGAGGTTTTCCATCAATAAAATAATTGAAAACTTGTTAACAGTTGTCTGAGTGCTGTCTTAACCAGATTTTTACTCATATTTTAAGCGCTTTCATCAAATCTGTCTGTTTTTCACCTTTAATTCAATGGAAATTTTAAATAATAAATATTTATTACAACAAAAATCGATTTAAAATTTGTTTTCATATCAAAGACTGAAACTTAATTTTAATGTAAATAACTTTTAAAATCAAAACTTAATTTTTACTTAAGTTATCAATAATTAAATTTTTGCTAAATTTTAAGATTAATAATAGTTTTATCAAACATTTTAATTGTAAAAAATGTCTTCTTTTAAACTAAATGTCATTCAAATTGATTTATGTCTTTATGTCTTTTACATTAAAAAACAATTTTCAGTAATAATTTGATAATTTTTTGCAATTTTCTAAAAGTTTTGTTTTGTTTTTTTGATTAATTATCATAAGATTCGAATTAAAATATTATTAAACTAAAGGCAAAATTGACAAAAAATTTGGTGAAAAAATAGAATTGAATTAAATTAATTTCTTCTGGTTTTTATCGTTTTCTTTTGGAAAACTTTCCAAAAGTTTTTATAAATCAGAGATAAACTAAATTAAACTTAATTTTTCTTATCGTTAATGGAATCAAATGAGAAAACTATTATTATTATTACACTATTTTTCGTTGAATTAACGTTAACTTAAAGTCTCGCGACTGACTCGATATGTAGTTTACATTTGGTCTCAACTTTTGAGACAATGAATGCAAATATGATTTTATGTTTACAAAGACTTTTCTATTTGTTTTCCTCGTCTTTTATCTCAAATATAATAATTTTCGCCATAAATATTAATACTGCAGCGAAAGTGCAGAGAGAGAGAGAGAGAGAGAGAGAGAGAGAGAGAGAATGAGCGATAATCTGACAAACTTATAATTTGATTGCAGGATCATTATTGTGTGTCTGAAAAAGGTTTAACTTTAAGTCTCAATTCTTTTTGTACACCAGTTTGAAGACCTGTCCAGGGTTTGGGTTATTGGGTTCTTAGAAGAGTGAAAATTAAATAAACAAGCTATATCTCACAGCTAATGACCTTGCTAAATTCAGCTGCAGCAGTACTTTAACAACTCTAACATTTAAGATAACATATAAAATGAGTCATTAGAATGTTATGAATATTTAAATACTAGTTTTTTGTCTGAATATCTGAATAATTATGTGATTCATAAATGAATTCAAATTAAAAATAAGCGATAATTTTGAAAACGTTAATTGAAATCTGTTTGAATGAAATGAGAGGTTAAGAAACTGGAAGTCAATTTGATTTTAAATTGAATCTAATATTTATAAACAGAAAATGTTTGAATCTCTACTAAAATCTTTCTGTAATTGATATGAAAAGTAAATGATAGCTAAATGTCTGGAAATGTATAAAATTTTTGTGCATTAATTGTGATTAAAAAACATAATAATAATATTCTTTGATTTGACTAAAGATTTATTTGAATCGATAAACAAATGATATAATAAAAGTCAAAATAAAAGTTAAAATAAAAATTGAATATCAATAGACTTTCTAAGACTTGAATTACATTAGTCTTATGTAAACAACTAAAAGTCTTAACTTATTATAGAAGAGGCTATGACTCAATCAGGTTTAGCACAGAATTATAATACTTATTAAATTTGAGTCTTCATATGTTATCTCGATTTTCAGGGTTTACTTACATAAATGTTTGACTAGTTTTTGCTCGAATTTAATGTTTCCCTCTCTTTTGCCCGGACTGAGGCACTGATAGCCCGGACTGAGCACAGCCTTCAGGTTTTTGATAATATATAGATTATAAAAATATATTATTTGGAAAAGTCTTAAAACTATTATTTAACAAATCACTGGTTTTCAGCACAATGTCTGATAAGCAAAAGGAGTAAATCATTGCCTTAAGTAAACAAAATTAAATTTTTATGCATTTGTTTCGTTAATACGATATTTTTGACATAAGTTTGTCTTCAGGTTATCTAACTGTCAATAATTTTTATGATTCAACATTTGTTGAACACATCTTTAGATATAATCAAACAAAAAATGATTAAAAATTAAATTCAAAAGTAATGATAAACTGGAAATCAATTCATGTTTAGTAACAATGAATATGACTTTATTTGCGTAAAATTAATCATTTTTGTGGCACAATATCTGTATTTCAAGTGTAGGCCCATTAAGATAATGAAAAATAATAAATCAGTTAAAGCAACGAATGGCCCAAAAATAGCTGAACACTGTTTTGTACAAAAAGAGTGAAATTAGCGAATCTGATCCCTTCTAACATCTTGTAGTGGAAGATCATAATCATATAGTCTTGCGTTAACTCAAAGAGTTGTCATTTAATCCTTTGATGCGAACCACACACTCGACTCAATCCAATTTCATTGATAGCGTGGGACCAACTCATCAATCAATATGACACTCACACCAACTGTTTGTTTGCCTCCAACTTTTGATGTCTTCAATTCATTCCCTTTTATGCATATTTATAATCAAACTCATTGTCCACTCTTTCGCTAATTCATTATAATTGTGGTCAACGCTTATAATGTATTTCAATGAGTTTGCACTCACTTAAGTCATATGGCATTCAATTATTTATTTGACACTTCTATACAATAAATCAAACGATTCCTACGTTTTCTCTATTAAATTATTTGCTTAAATAACGATTCATTTTATCATATTTTGGCAAAAATGATGTAAATATAAACCTCATTGAATCAAATTAACTCAAATTTTGTAAAAATTTTGTTATAAAACTATTGAATTTTCTGACATTTAATTAACAAATCCTTAATAGAAAGGAAGGACTCAATTCTTATGACTTATGAAACTTATAAAACAATGTTTTTGAGTTTTAATCAAAACTCAATTGCAATGCATTTGACAACAACTGAATTGGTTTTGTGTTGATTTGAAACAACATTTTTAGTCAAAATTAGGGATTAATTTAAAAAGTGTTGGAAGTGTTCAATGCGTGATAATAACGGTGTGAATGCATTATCCGTTTGAGAGGACTGATCTCATGCAAAGAGCAATAGACACTGCCTTTAAAGTTACCACACAATCGAAATATCCATTAGGTTCTGGTGGCCTAAAAAGGCCTGAAAAGACACTTTATATCATTAATTATTTGTCAGTTAAGTCAACAGAGGAAAGGCTTGTGTGTGTGCTATAATTAATACATATCATAGATTACTCCTGCGATTCAATACAAAAGTTAGTTTCTCTGTAATAACAAAGTTATTGAGGGCTCAGTTGTAAGTGTTGTGATCAACACAACAGTTGATAGGAAACCAAGTTTTTGCTTTAAGTAACTCAATAGTCCCTACAGTTATACAGTTCTAGAGTTGATGTATTCAATACACAAAACTACTATTCCTATCGTATAAACTCCTGGAGAGAATCAGAGAGAGAGAGAGAGAGAGAGAGAGAGAGAGAGAGAGAGAGAGAGACTATTATATTAAACTTTTGGCACAAAATAGTCTCAAATATAAGGGAAACGATATTTCACATTCAATTTGCATTTCTATTGCACTCGACATTAGACTCGATTTCATTGAAAGAGTGATTCAAACTTTTTATTTAAAAACAACTTTTGTGTTCACATTTGTTAGACTCGATTAATAATAGTCTTAATGTAGATTTACTCAATCAAGGGGTGGGCAAGGTGTATTCTCATCTTATTTTATAAAACTCTCTATCAAAAGTGAACAATTCTAATATATGAATCTATAATTATCAAAGTTGAATCCAGTCAATTCTCATTTCACTATAATTGGAAGATATAGTGGACTAAACTTTCATCAAAAAGTAAGTTATAGTTTGAAAAGCAAATGAAATGGATTTAATGGTTAATAATTAACAGTTTAGCAATTATTATCAAGTTATAAGAACAGACCTTGCCAACCCTCTGATTGAGCAAGCCTAGTCTAATTCATTGAGTGTATAGAAAATGTCTTTTAATAAGGTTTAGTATTTTGTCTAAAAAGAATGTCAATTAAAACTTTTGGCCAAAAACTGTTTGACTCTGTTATGCAATTATGAGATCGTCTGAAACTTTAGACTTATTCGGGGGAAGTGTTCTTCCAGAGGGTATTTGTGCACAATATGACAGATTTGGTTGGTTTGTGTGTTGTGGCCAACAGTCCAACACTTGACTGAGTGCATGAGTGATGTGTATATTTTGCAATCCATACGACTCTTGAATAGCAAAGATTGAGAATTTATTATTATTGACTTTTAGTTCAAATGAATCCCTAACCAAACATAATGGACATCAAAAAACTTCCTCTTGTTTTTGTATCATTGCTTTTGATCTGAAACTGGTCTACAGATTCAACAGTTTCACAGAATTACTACTAATAATACATTAGCGCTCAGAAGCATATTCTGTCCGCTATTCTAAAGTAAATATTATGCAATTTATACGCTCTTATCCGGTATTTCTTCATTATTAGCCAAAAACAGTATTGTATATCAAATGTATTGTACGAAACACACAAAAATCTAATAAAAGACCAAATGTTTTGTAATAAAAGGCGATTCTATTTTACAGTTTATGCATAACTATCGACTCAGTGTTATCTATTGGCTCAGAACAACGCCCGGCGTAATAATAACCGGAATATTGTCATAATTGATAAAATAGTTTTATATCACTGAAAATTAGTGGCAAATAATCTATTTTTATTACTCACACTATTTATATCAACAAAATAATAGAGTACTTAAAGGCAAATAACATTCTTTATTAAAGTTTATCAATTTATTGACAATCCTTGATACCTAGCTCAATATCAAACCATAATTGCTTAATCAATTAAAAAGAGTTGACATCACTTTTGAAATTAAGAATAAGAAATGTGAGAAAACTGAAAAATTATTATAAACATGTATTAAATAAAATAAAGCAACAAGATGATTTGTTATCTAAAAAGCGTAAATCAATAAATGTCTGGTATTGTTGTTGATCTCTGGTTAACATTTAAGCAAAAATCCATACACTTATGTAAACAAAAAGTTTATGATATGAAAGCAAATAATATTAATTGATTTGATTATCACATTCTCTTTTAATCGCTGCAAAAAATTGTTGTAAATAAATGTTATGTTATTTTGAGTGAAGTTATTGGCTATCAATTGCTATCAATTCTTAAATAGTGTATAATTGTGTGTTTATAATGTTATTAGAAACCGAACTCTAATATTGAGTAGTGCTGTGCTTTTTTGAGGGCCAACTTTAAAGTTGTATGCATTTCGTGTTAAAAATACTCTATTGGTTAGACTCGACTGATGTCATGAGCGATAGCCTTCTCTTCTCTATTCTCCTCTCTCACTAAACTGATTCAACATTAAAACCCAGTGAATTGACAGAACAGCTTTCACTTGTAGTTCTTCGCTCTATGTCTTGAGGTGAAAGACTTTCGACTGAGAAGAGGGAAAACAGTCCACAAGAAGTGACGATTTGTATGCGTTTGTTTGCCAATAGTTTTGCTCAAAACATTAAAACAAAGTTGTTTTGTATCCAAATAATCAACATTTGACTCTTTGCTCACATATTATCTCATTTGCAACCAATTGGTGAGTATCTAAAAGTATTTGTCATTTAATTAATTAATTGTTAATTTATTGCGAACTCATTACCGAACTCTCAATTGATTAACAAATTCATTGCCAATCATTGAGTCTAATCTAAATCAGTACTGTTTATCGCAAAACACTACTATTTCTCCTAAAACTCTATTATCATTAGCTTTAATTTAATGCTATTTTTGGTTCACTCACTCTTGAAAATTAGTTAACTCTTTTTTGTGAGGCAATGTGTCCGCCTTTGCCTATAATAAGGCATTAATTTGAATGCAACAGTTTGTATGACATTTCAATGTTTGTTAACTTATTATTATTGTATTGAATACTTGAGTGAAATATTCGTCTCACAATTTGTGACACTAAAACATAAATCATTTTTTCAGTGAAGAATCACTTTTCTTAAAGAATGTCAGGAAAAAAGTTGAGTTCATTTATTTGGTGTTAAACCAAAGTTATGCACAGAATAACTTCGCTGACAATAACTGTTCACTCGCTTAGGAAATAGCATTTTCTAAATGAGTGATACGTGAGATGTTTGTTATGTGAATTGTCATTAAGGCATAGCACAGCCACAGTTCGCACAGTCATCGCACAGGCACTGCACAGACATCTCGACAAAACCAAATAGCATTACAATAATCGACGACAAACTCAGCGGAAAACCAAATCATTAAATGAATAGCAATTATGACACAAATACTAATTTAATGTCAAAACTATAGATATTATCGAATATAAGTGCAATAAAAACCTTTTTTCTAATGTTATTAACACTAATAGACTATTATTTGAATTTCGATAATATCTTCTTTTGTTTGTAAATTAGGACTTTGAATGACTTTGAAGTTTTCATTAGTTTGAACACTATTTCCGATAAAATTCTGATCAGATTTCATGTTAAGGGTTAGAGCCTTGCAATCAATCGCTTCTATCAGTTCTTATCATTGAATGCATTTTCAAACAAAATTAAAGCCATTTATTCTCACTTATAGTTTAGATTTAATTACTGAATGAAGAATTGAATCCGAAATCATTCCACGAAATGATTATTTGCAAGAATTAGACTTATTTTATAAAATGATTGAATCGAAGATTGAGTTTATACTTAAATAAATCATTTTGACAGTCAATGTCTACTTGTTTTTAATATTTTAAAGTGTAGTCCACTATAAGTCCATTCTGTCCACTGCTTTATGGGTGGCAAACATATCAATCCCAAGATTAAAGTGACCTATTTTTGCACTGTTCACACTCGAGAGAGAGAGAGAGAGAGAGAGAGAGAGAGAGAGAGAGAGAGTCCGCTCTTTATGTTGATATTCTCAAAATAGTATATAATTTTGGTTTAGGACTTTTCAGTGGTTCTTGTCTTATGTCTCAGTGATTGCCGTTCATCGATGAGTCATACATTTTGAGGTGTGTTTTATTGGGTTTCAGTGCTGTGAATGTCTTTCTGTTGTCTGTATTTATAATCTCCGAAAAGGGTTTTTTCTTTCGACAAATGGTTGTCTCAACTGAAATATAAGCATAATTTCTAGTATTGTATTGTATTCACGTCTATTCCCTGTTCTCTCATGAGTTTCAGTGCTTATCAGTTGATATATGTGTGAGAATAGACTTTTCATTTGACAGAATAAACAAAAATTTAAATATATTTTGATTTAATTTATTGGTATCTCTTCTTCTCGTCTGATATTTTCAGTACAAGAATTGAGAGTAATATAGTGTTTACTTATTTGAGCGCCAAATAAGTTTGGGTCGCTTTTCAATGATTGCATCATTCAATCACTCGTTTTTTAAAGAACAGCAAAATTTGAGGTCTGGGTTGCTATGAGTGTGAGGCGTCGACGACCTTAAGGCGATCGTCAATAGTCTTGAGAATCAATGAATGCAAAACCGATGCATTTGTTGCCAGGCCTTCAATAATAATAATAAAACAGCTTTTCTATTGTGAGGCCACTCCGGTGTGCAGAACAAGTGGACTTTAACGCTGTCTGTGTTCTGTTCTGCACGAGAGTAGTCATCCTTTAGCTCCTCACCACTGCCTCAGGACAGACATAGAGCTTCAAAATATTATATCTGTATTTATGGCATAAATGAAAATAGAGAGCCCTATCCTTTGCCATCATATGCTTATCACTGCTTCCTGTATTGCAGTTAAAGCACAGTCTATTCAGACGGTGATTCACTTATAGCTGTTTTAAGGCCTGAACTACAAGTTTGCAAAACTTTGTGTCTATAATTTTGATTTTGTGTAGCGATCAATGCATGTATAGAGTGAGAGCACAGGTGTACCTAATAATGAACTGATTCCTAGAATTCATTAGCATTAGAGGTGTATTAGAAATATATTAAATCATTGTTTTTCTCTTTAAAACACTAATAGATTTGTGAACTCTTTTTTGAATTTCATTACTCAAGACATTAATTATTTGATTTTTGACAATACATTACTCAACACTCGAATATTCGGTCAAAAATATGTTAAGTTTCAGGAAATGTATATTAAAGCTAAAAGATTGCAAAAGGGTTTAAATAGAAGGGTTGACATTTGGTTTTGTTTATTATTTGTTTAAGAATGACACGAGTCTGGTCAATGGCCACTCAACGCAGTCATACTGAACAGGACTGCCAAACAATTCAAAACGCTATCATTTATGTCTGTACTGATGGCAATCATGGATCACAATCAGCGCCCGCTTCTAATCTGAGCGCATCCCTGCCATTACCCCCAGACAACGATAGGTAAGAAATCTAAATAATTAAAAGTTTCAATTTTATTATTCCCCAACAATTTAATCAGTGGTTATGAGGCTTCCCCTTCGAGTGCGACCCGTTTGGAATCGTTTCAATTTGGAAGTCCAATAGAATCGTCAATCGATTCGACAATCGATGAGGAATTGCTATCAATTGATCTCTATTTCGCTCCAATAATGCTCTTAGAAAATGATGTCTTCGATGAAAACCAAAATGTTTTTGAAGATGAGATGGAAGAGGACAGGGATGAGGACAGAGATGAAAACGCTATCAGAACTGAGAGCAGAAATAGTGGCGAAAGTGGAAGCAGTAGTAGTAGTACTGGAAGCGAATCAGCTCTGAGTACTCCGATAGCTATTCCTTCGCCGACGACATCGAGAAATAGCTTGACTCAAACGAGTCATTTGACGGAACGGTCGCGAATGTCGTCCCCATTAGCGTTAAGCCATACTTCGATCGCTGCTAATAGTAATCGATTTGTCGTCGATTATAATGAGACGGGATTTGGAAGAGAGATGTTTGTACGCCATCACAGACACAGATATCATATCGGAATCGACGCAATTTCGCCACAAAGTCCTCCGTCTTCTCCATATTGGAGTCCATACATAATGGAAATGGTTGGCCCACTCGGACACAACTCCTCTCATCGTAATAATCATAATCATTACATGAACTTCGATCAAAGTAAGCATTTTATCTAATCTCTCTCTCCCTCCCTTTCCCTCTCTGTATATATATAATATTCATTAGATATATATAACGAGTGTCTGCACTGTTTGTACACCTGATGTATAGCTGACAGTCAAACACTTCCTAAAAAACGCGAAACTCATAGTTTGGGAATGCGTTGAATAATAAAAGGTATGACTCATACTATGTTTGAATTGAGTTACGGTTTAGAGTAAAGCCTTATTCGATATGATCTGCTTTACAGTGCCTTACAGTCCTTTACAGCGCTTTAGATAGGACTGTCTGCTAAAAAAGAGGTACAGCAAAGAAGCCCAACTATGGGTTATCTTTAGGTCGAATGTATGGTTGCGTCGATTTTTTGATATAATAAGTATTCGCTAAAAGTTCGCGTCAAACAAATAATAGGAAAACAGTAATTCCCTTCCAGACGGACACAAATGCATTACAATAGTATTGAATCGAAATATATTGCTCTCCAAAGTTGAGGGCGAACTGCATTGCGAAACATACTGTGCTCTCATCTAATGTTAGGATACCCTCATGTGTTGGGAAGAGGGAAAGATTGTCCACGAAATAGACCTGGCCACCTGTTCACTTGTCGATTTCCACTACTGGCCCCCAACTCAAAACTAGACAACAAACTCAGTGTTGACCAAAAGTATTGCAAACTTTATTGTATGCCTTAAGTATACGATATATGCTTCGAGTGAGTGTCAGTCCTCTAACAGTGAGAGTGAGTGAGGAGAGA
>LBFM01002104.1:26779-38400 GCA_000988765.1 Achipteria coleoptrata | reverse complement strand
GAGAGAGAGAGAGAGAGAGAGAGAGAGAGTAATGTCAAGTTTTTTTTGGCAAATGAAAAATGATTTTAAATGACAAATGACATTTAGTGATTCGAATTGATTTTGGTAATGTAAAGCTAATACAACATATAATACACTTTCACTACAAAACAGCACTCTATGATCAGACTGTGCAATACTTGAGCAGAATCTGCATTATTATTATCACTAATGGTATTCTCATTTAAGTTTATCCGGGAATTGAATTCAATTGGAAATCAGAGCTCTTATTATGAAAGCAAAAGTTAAGACTAATTACTGATGAATGAGAGCATCAAAACTTTTTTAAGCAGAAAAACTTACTTTCCGTCACATTTGGAAAGTTTGGTACTTTCGCTCACTTAATGACTGGTTTATCGGTTACGGCATTATTCAGTGCTAACATTTGTTCGTTTACCTGTTTTTAGAACTCAATCTCTTTGTGTTCAGTTTTATATCTAATGACCGAAATGCGTGTACAGTCAGACACACCGACCCCTTAGATATCGTCGGATAAATCTAATATAGCGTACATTTGATCACAAATAATATACAGTGAAAACAATTGTTGAATACCCAGAATAAAGTGTCAGTTATGCCCATAGACTTGTATTTATGTTTATAAAAAAGAAATTATAAATGATTTGTAGCCCAACTGTGAGCGCATTTGCAATTTGCTCGTCTCAATAGTAATCACTTTTTTGCACAATATTATTGGTATTGTGGCAGACGTTAGCCTTTCCTTTTTCATAGCAATCATTTTAAAGTAATTTTAAGCACTTAACAAAATCTATGTTAGAATACGTGACCATTGAGTGAAGAAACCAAAGAAAAGATGTTTTTATGTAATATAGATTTGAATAGAAGTCTACATCAAAAATAACAATAACATTATATATGAGCTCAGACTGTCTTTTTTGCTCATTTTGACCCCTTTAATGACCCCGAAGTGCTCCTCAATTCAAAATATATAATTTCTATTTATATCATTCGCCACTTATTTTTCTTCTTCTAAGAGACTGTAAACTGGTTTTGATGTCGACTTTTTTCAAACACAAATGTATTGTAATGTATGGTCTGATAGTCGAAGTTTAATGTATGAGAACCCCTCCCAAATAACCGTAAAATGTCAAATGTTAGTTCAAATTGACCTTCAATTCAATCGATTAATATAAAAGAAAAACTAAAAGAAAGAATAGTAAGAGTAGTGAACAACTTATGTTAGGGCCGGACAGATACTCGATGCCAATGTAATTGATGCAACTGATAGCTAATAGATTATAGGGTGGCTAATACTGGCAAAGGGCCCACTGAGGCCACAACACATACAACTTATTAATACTTATACTGCAGTATCGACTTTTTTAATGTATGGCCTCATCTCAAAAGTGGTTCTCCAATTTTGATGGCTATACTCTACTTATATAATCAAAAGTTCAATAAACTCTTAGAGGTTCAAAGGGGGGGAAAAGTAGACCAAAGGTTGTGCCAAAACTCGTCAAATGTTGAAAAGTGTAAAAATGTTTAACTGTCCGTCAAATCCCAATCCAATAATTTGAATGCAAATTATATTATGTTTTTTAAAATATAAAATAAATAAAAGAACTTTTGGTTCGAGAAATGGATTTTTTTCACTTTTCAACAAAAGTTGTGCCCTTTTTTACGGAAAGGGGAGAACTTATTCGATTCTTTTGTGTTGAGTACAGTTCATAGCAATAATGGCATGAGTTTCACGCTTTTCATTACGTATACTAACGATTATGATGTCCAGGGCTTCAGTATTATTAGTATTTGCTGTCATATTATATTAGACCAGTTCTAAAATATATGATTTCTCGTAAAAAATCTAAACATTAGTTTTGTTTGGATTACGAGTCTATGAGAATAAAATTCAGTATAAAAAACACTTTTGATGACTATCACAAAACTTTAACTTCTGTCGATCCCTCACTTCTGGTAATGTTTGAAATGTTTGTCAGGTATACGAGCATTGAATTTAATAGAGAGTAGTGTTGCCTAACATTGCACTCGAATTGCAGTTGTTTTGAGTAATAATTTAAAAAAACTGCAATCGTATAGAACTAACTGTTGATAATTTGGTGGAAAAGTTGAACCAAAAGACAGAACATCACAACAAAACAAATATATTGTCGATAATAAGAGTCTGTGTTAAGAGAATGAGTGGGAGTTATAGAGCCGTGAAAAGTGGAGAAAACTTCAAAACATATATAAGTATACATCAAAAACAGTTGATTTGCTAAATGATTACAAACCCCATTAAAAAGCGGACAAAAAGTTTTTCCAAACATTTAATAGAATATTATTTTTGTTTGAATGATAGGAAATCTTTTTATTAGTCATTAAATGAGCAAAATCTGCATCAGAACAGAGTTAGAGCTAATCATAATAGAAGCGAATATAACCACAATTCAGTCGGTTTTGGTGTCTGTCGCCTAACTCTGATGGCAAGAGTTTTACTACTGTTTGCACAGACATATAAACACTATAAACCGTCTGATTTACGGTTTGCTCGACTCAATTGATGCCAGTTTTCAGTACTAATAAATTCAAATTTGGACGAAAGGGACGCGAATCGAGCGAAAGAAATTATAACAGTTATAACACTGGGATATATTAAATGCAATGTTTTTCCATTATGGATGTGCTTTTGGTCCACACAATACTCATATCTATATTTCCTCCTAAATATATATATATACACTTCATCTCATTTACGGGCCTTTTATGAGACGAAAGAGTAGTGTATCCGACGATAAGAAGAGCGAAATGAATGTGAATATTATAAACACAACAAACATATGCTATGAATTCAATCTTTTACTTATGATTTGCAATAATTTCTCTTTGAGTTTGTCATTAATGGCAAAACGCAATGCCATGAAATCAGATATCAATGAAATCAGTTTATTAAAAGCCGAACATAACTTTTAACTATATTTTTATTATAGTCTTATTTTGTGTTTCTCTTTCTCTCTATAAATATATATTCAATTTATTCGTTGGCCTAACAGTGAAAGTGATGCCAAAGTGAGGCACAAATTTCATTAGCATTAAAGCCTACAGTATTTTCTTCGGTTGTGATCATTGAGTGACTTTTGCCACTATAATAATGATCTGAAAACCAATCATTTATTTAGTGTTAACTCGTAATGCATTCGCTATACATTTCATTTCATTTCTTTGAATACAGAGTTTGAAAATAAAAACAATAAAATTTTAGGCAAACAGTACTATGAAAATAGTGGCGTTCGGTGTCTACTCATATATATTTATTAGAAAAATGACTCCCTTTCATACGATTCACTATTTTATGTCAGAACTACTATATGTTTAGAATTTAATGTAAGAATGAGTGAAATTTTGTACTTAATTTTTATGACTATTTTATTGAATTTGAAATTTTAAGACCAAATTCTAAAATAATTCAATTTATTTAAGGCATGACATCAGCTCAGTCTTCATTCAATTACTCTCAAGGAATGAGACAACCATTACTGTCATCGATATCACTGAATAACGGAATGGCTTCTACCTCACACCAACCCAATGGCTCTCCTGAAGATGTGGACAACGCTGACTCTCAGCAGCCATTGCCTGATGTGGTCAACGTTGAGGTGCGAATGCGTTCAGGCAATGGCCACTTTCAGGCCAGACGTGCTGTTTCTGTAAGTCTGCCCATCGATGCACAGACTATAAGATCCGTTGGAATAAGTCTAAGAAGAATTAGTGAAGAGTTCGAGATCTCGACATCGAGAACGGTATTTAAACATTTATCTAATCTTTTTTGTGAACACTTTTCTGTGCCATAATTGGAAAAAAGTTTGAACCAAATGGTAGTCGAGTTTCAGTCGATTGCCATTAAAATGCACTTTAAATGCGCTTAACTTTTAAAATACATTTCTTTTTTGGCTTAAAGTGAATGCAATTAAAAGATTTGTTTGTTTATGAAATCGACACTTAAACCACTTCTGAGCCATAATTTATATTTTTAACTAACTTTAAGTTTAAAATTTAAGAAATAATTTAAAACTAAAAATTTCTTTCTTTCACTTCATTTAATTATTGCATAAAAGTTTGTGATTCTGTTGTGAGTAATGTTTGAGTAAAACGTTTGATCATTAGTTTAAACGAAAGCCAATATTGTATAGACTTTTAATTTTTAGTGACTGTCAGAACTGTTTCTTACATCTGGAGGAACACCATTTGGATGAATGCCTAAAAATAGAAAATTTTAACTCTAGTGTAGAGTAGATAACCCATAACCACATCCAAAAACTATTCACTAAATAAAGACATTAAAGACAAGAGAAGTTTTTAAACAATTTTTCTCATGAAGTCAGGAACGCGTAACCAAAGGCTATATTCTTTCGATACAACTCTACAGACTATTAGACTGAGGTATGCCTCAAATATTCATTTGGAAAACAGAATTTAGTGCCGTTAAAAGGATAATGTAGTAAACGGTAAACACGGCTCACATAAGCATAAGCAGAGCCAACAGTGATATTATGTAACTCTTTTGATGAACTGGTGTTGTCTTAAAGTATATACTCTTTAAACTGTTCGTTGATTTTTATTAATGCGATGAAGGCTTTTGTTATTCACAAACAAATATATAGTTAAACAAAAAGGCAATCATCTAATTAACGATTTGTACAACTTTTTTCTGCCACTACTGTGACATCGCATCAATGCTCGCCTCATAATTGCAGTGACACTCATATCACAAAAACTCAATTGACTGACAAAATTAAATTCAAAAAATTGATCAAAAAGTTTAAGAAAATGTAAATAAATGCTAACTTTTGTTAAATAACTAATTTAATGGATTTTTGTTACAAATTTAATGTTCACTCATTTTTGAAGTCTATTTCTCGGATCTGATCTCACGATATATTGAAAAAATATATACACTTTTTGCAAAACAAAACATGAGTTCAAACCTATTGGCTACACATGAGTGCAGAGCAAATGCACTTTTTGTGTCTAATACTCGCAGAACAAAATCAAGTAAATCGTTATTTTCGGGAATAAAATCCAAACTAAAGATGTTATAAGAATGAGCCGTAATTAACAATTCAACAAAATAAAGCCCTACCAAAAAATGACATTATGTGGGAAAGTATCGAACAGTTGATGTGTTTTAATAAATGTGCAAGTGTACAGTAGAGATGAGCTAAATATACATACATGAGAATGTTTAGATTATGTAAAAAACCTCTTCTGGCAATTCTGAGTTTTGTTGCACTTTTACATCGAATAAATTATAGACATATTATTATTATTATTACTTTGAATACATTAAAACCCGTGTCTATCAGTATTTGGAGTCGAATGCATACAAAAAAGTTATACCAAAACTTATAATTTTATTGATAACTTTGAAAGAAGTTTTGATTTGTGTGTCGAGAGGTTTGACCGGAAAACACCTGCAATTGTTTTGCTGTTGCACTCAGTGTTAAAGAATATTATAAACGATGCGTTTTATCTGTTTTAATGTCTATAGTCTTGTGATAAGACCTTTACTTTTGATAGAGAAGTGCTCGAAATAACAGTATATATGAGTTTAATTCGGTTGAGTTTAGTTGAGATTAGCTCTGAATTCGCTACCTATGGATGTCTATAATTTAAGTGTTAAAGTAGTCAAACCTCGACTAACCTTTGGTATAACCTTTAGTGAGGGCTCCTCCACAACCCCAACACACAGTGGAAGCACTGCCACCCTCTACAGCACACTCGTCCGGGAGAAGTAGATGAGGGGAACAGTAGAAGAGTGGGATTTGGTGGGGAACTTAACAAGAATCAGACAACACATACATATAATCTATACATATATTATTCGATGCATTAGACGCACAATAAATGATTCCTTCCCCTCTATTCTGAGCTTTGACTTATACTGCAGTTCCGATCCCTTGCCTTCCGTTCCCTTCTGATATAAGCTATAAGTTGTTGATCCACATAAAAAATATAGCGAACGTCTCTGTCGAGCGTTGCCTCTGTTTAGATGCATCGATGAAAGTTGCACGAGCAGAGTTGGACCAGAGTTGGAGCTGAGTTGGAGCTACGAACAGAATATGAATACTATTGAAGCACAGTAGGAACAGAGTAGGCGAACTTAGCCACAAAAGCACAGCTAAACGCTGTCCCGGGAATGACGTCACAGCTCTGTCCTCTTGTGCCTGAGCTAAGTGTTCCCGATCTGCCATCTCTTTCTTTTCTGATTGCAAGCATATGTCTTATATTATTCTGATCCGCATCTCGTCGTCAGCTCTCCTCCACCCATATCACCACATTATAAGGCCATACATGTCCTGTCCCTGAACTTAAGCGAACATAAGCAGCACATATACATCATAGAGTGGAACGGATCGAGCGATCGGACAAATCTAAGTCAGCGCTCATTAGGAACTCAAATTCAGATCGTGTTTGGCGTTGGGTTACAAACACCGACCACTCGAGTCTATATGTAACTCAATCGTCTTTAAGGCCAGTCCTCAGACCAATGGTAACTTTAGAGCCACTCTGCACGTGGCAGTCATTGGCAGTCATCCCATTAGTTGACAATAATTGCAATCATTTATTACTTTAAGCAAAGATATGCTGAAAAACATTGCATTAATTACTGTTATTATAATTGATTGCAATCTCTGACTATTGTTTAGAATTACAATTCATTGCATTCATTCGGACTTTTTTCAGTTCAAAGCATTTCTCTAATTGTAATCACAAAACAAAAAGAGAAGTTTTGTTTCAAACAAAACCTTATTTGCAAAGACTTATAAAAAAGACAATTATTAAAGAGTTTGTTCTTTTCGTTAATCTTTACTGTTTAGATGTTATCAAACTGTGGACCGGAATCTGTTGGTCTGTTTGGCAATATGTTGGCATCAATAGGTCTATCGCGACGACGATCGCTATCGACGTCTCGTTTCGGATCGCATCGCAACCATCCAAATGGTCGACAAAGAAGTTTCTCAACGAATGACGCGACACAACAGTGAAGTTAAGGTTTACTTTTTAAGACATCGTTTGACCAAAGAATTACTTTTAAAGTTATTTTAGTTGAGTGTCATCTCATATCTCATTAGTTGTTGAGAACACACATTAAACACATTTGAGTTCAACAAAAAAGAACTTCAAAAGTATTAACAAAAATCAATACTTATTTTAGTCATCCATTTGTTGTATAATAAATTTTTTGCGTTTTTTTGTAAAGTTTTTGACAACATTTATATAAATTAATTATATATTTTAGAATTTATATAACAGAATATTATATCAACTTTTTTATTATAAATATTCTTATTATTCATCAAAATGTTGTTACAAACCATCAAATCAGGCCATCAAATGACTATCAGAGCTGACGATGCCTTACGTCTCACACCAATTGTCTTTCAATTAACAATAATTGGTTTCAAACTCATATTCTGTGACATTAGTTTAAATTATCCTTTAATTTATTTAATTATAAGAACCGTTAAAACCTTAAGTTTTGATGAATTTTGAGTTTTCACTAAAAAAAATTCTGTAAAACAATTAGTAATTTAGTGCTTAAATATTTGTTTAAACAAATGTTTGGATATATAGAGATGTATATCACTTATCAGTACTTAAATCACTAATTGCTAGGATTCGGATGGCTTTCACTATTTTCCTATGAGTTGACAAAATATTTTGAATTTTAAAAAGGAGTATTTTGTTCATTGAGTTTTCTACTAAATTTTTGCGACACTTTATCTTCAAATCAAAACTCAAAATAAAATTTAAGATAATTTATCGGTTCTAATGATACAGAATTCACATTTAAAACATTTGCCAAATATTCCACGAAAGTAGTAGTGCTCTGTTCTAACAGCCATTGAAGGGATGGACTCAAACTTGTGTCTAACAAATCTGTTTTTGTTTTAATTTAAAGAAAGAGTAAAGTTTTCAAAATGAGAATAAAACTAATCGGACACAAACTAAAAAACACATTTGATGTGATCTCAAAAAACAATGTGATCCACACTTAAAGAGCAATCAGTCAAAGTTAACTCTTTTCTTATTTAATAGCATTTATGGCTCAGTTTTGGATTAAATTTTTGTCATCAAATGTTACCCTTTTTTCCTAAAACTTATTATTATTTTGATATAATTACTAACATTAAAGCAATACATTAATAGATAAAAGTTTTTTATTTTCCAAAGTTATACAAAATGATGAGTTGGGGTATAACTTAGGGAAAGATAAACTTAATTATTATTATAACGAATACCGGATATAATGATAATTATTATAATAAAAACCCATTTTTGCCTTTTCTTTATTATATTAATTAATTGTATTTACAATTTTTTATGAAAAAACTTATATTAATTGAATTATATTTATAAACATAAAATTTAACGAAATCTTATTATTAATATCTTTATTGTAAAAACAAGAATTGTTTACATTATTATTATTATGAATATTATTATATCGTGTGCTTAAAATTGAAAATCTATTGAATATTGAATATGATTTTTATTTGAATGGAAGGGTGTTTTTACAAATTTATATAACACAACAACTTTTAAATGTTTTCTTCTAAAAAATTTTGATTTATTTTCAAATAAAGTTTTTCTTTTGCTTACAATTAATGTTTGAAAAGTGCATTGAAGTGAGTCTAATGTTTGCCATATATTTCTCACGTAATCTCAAAATTAACGGTAAAACTAAATCTTATATTTAAATAAACATTAGAATTGTCTGAATTAGTGTTTGACAAAAAATGGTCTAGCTCCAATAGCCATACCTACAATAAGCCTTATTATATCCTCTTTTCGTTCCTTTTTTTTATCGATTGTTAGTTTTTAAGCTATAATTTACTACAGATTTTGCAGTTTTTTATATTTATTGTTTCCTTTGAGAACCGGCGCCCAAATTGTAAACTGTTATCAAGTGTTGAATAATTCTAGTTTTTGAAAATATTTCATTGAATTATATCTACTTCTGATCTAATGATTATGCGATATATTCTGTGTCCGCATTAGGTTTGCAAAGATTTGCAAATTAATCGTTGATTTTGTGTTAAATACTAAACTAATTTGCAGTAAATCACAAATAATTACAGAATTGAAATGTCGTCGAAATTACACCAAATCTTTTCTCAAATTGAATACCAGTGGAGGAAAGCTATTCACACAATAATTATTATTATGGCAATAAGGGTGGGTCTCAATTTTGGGTCTCAGCTAATAAGTTCTCTGGTCTTTGCTGTCCTGTTGTACACCACATCACTATTACAGTGAAGGCAATAGTCTTTCTTCTACTGAAACTCAATAACTTCACTGATATTCTTGTATTATCTCTGATATAATAACCACTAATAATAATAATGTTATGGAAAAAGATTTATTCCAGATATTTATTAGCCTATTATCAAAAAATGAGTTGAGTTTTGAGCACAAATGTGAGCACAAAAACTAATGTTTTCAGTTTGAATATCACCAGAAAATATCAAATAATATCATGGCTTATGTCTGACATAATAACATCGCGAGTCGTAAGTCAGGGTTCAGTATTGGTAGAGATAATCAAATGAGAGGAGAAAAAGCTTTTTTATCAATACTTGTATTAAAATAGAGAACTAAAAGTGGAAAATAAGCTGAAATCTGGGCTCAGTTCTGACAGAAGGACTGAAGTTTTATCAAATTCTTTGGTGTTGTGCCGCGAAATCAGTCTTCAAACACATATGACTTATTTTATTTGTAGGCATATCTGTTAGCTTTCGGGTTGTCTTCTCTCTCCCTCTTCTGTTTAAATTAATTCAAATGATTTCAACAAAACATTTGGTCTCAATTCAAACGATTACTGTATTTAAACAATAAATTTATATTCAATGCTATCGTTATTTTCGGAAACTCTTCATTTAATCAGATAAAGACATTGCAAACAGAAGTGGCTCTAAATTTATTGTCAAAAAGTGGTGACAAAAAGATTTCACTTCTTTTAAAATAATATTTTAATGTTTTGTCAATAAATTTGTTGAAAATAAGGAAAAAATTGTCAAAAATTGAGTCAAGAAATGCGATGAAAAGTTTTCAAACATAAAACATCCAAAGTTTTCACTGAATTTCATTTTATGTCTCACTCTCTCTTCAATATTCTGTGCAATGACTGCAATATATCAGAACTCATGCTCTCATCCCATCTGTCTATCCCTTATCACTAACAGCATCTCTTCCGAAATTATGGATTTCTAGAGAAATACTAATGGAATAGAGTTGTTATAGTTTAGTAAATTTGTCCGTTTTTTGTCCGTTTGGGTCCTTTAAAATTTAAGTTTCTATAACTTATTATTTATTTTGAATCAATACTTTTTATCCTAATTTAGATGTCAAATAAACTAGATAATTTAATCATTTTTAATCAGTTTCAAATTGAATTTGAATTTGAATCATATGTTTAAAAGTATTAGAAAAAATACTAAAATATGTTATTTAAATGTAATCTAGAACATTATTACATGGAATCGTATTCTTAAAACATTCACTTTTTTAAAATACAATTTCCTTCCTTTCGGACAAAAATGACATTTTTCTAACTGTTGTGATATAGTTTAGGAGAAAATGTGTAGAAATACTGTTTTATGGTATTAGTGATGGAAACGGTTGAATGAACACCACTTTTATGATTGCACTTAAATTTCTGAGGAATTCGTTTCTATTCTTTTATACTTTTTAGAGAAGAAAATATAGTATTTTTAATGTTGTGGTCATTTGAAATTTTGAAGCAGTAACTCATTTGACAATAGTGTGGGTGCAGTGCTATAGGAGAGCGCATCTCATCTTCAATTTTATATGAAATGTCAAAAATGAATGGCTTTATCCTTAAAATATGGCACTAAATATACGCTTACGCCGACTATTAACTGCCTTAAAATGCTTTTTCTTTGTATTCGGCCTCTGTTTCGATAGCCTCTGAGTGTTGTCGAGCGCACCGACACAACAACTATTAGAAATGTCCATAATTGCTGTGCACGTACTCCACATCAAGTTTATTGCAGTTATTAGCCCAACATTTTGTCGAACATCCCATTCATAGACTTGTTTTATATTCGAGAGTAAAAAAAATTTATAACAAAATCTCTTTTATGTCAAATCGCTGTCCAATGCTTGCAATCACTGAAACGAAACAATAATTTAATAGAGAATCGAAAGAATCAACGATTTATGTGAACTGAATATCATTTGAAAAGATAGCGATAAGTGTTGTGTCGATTGGCTGTGAATCAGATTAAATGATTGCGAAGAGAAGTGTTATATTAGATTGGATTCGAGGACTGCAAACAGAATCGAGACATCATTTATCAAAAGCAAAAGCATTGCATTAATCTCAGCCACAATGGAGTCGACACCGGCTTTCGGAATAAAAATGTATTTACTTTTTGGCGATCATTAGTTAAAGTGTGACACAAACGCATACAAATCCATAGAATCACAAACTATTGCTCTGTTTTGTGATTATAGTTGAGGTAAAAAATATTTACTCAAAGATGAGAGAGAAGTGCATTGAAGTAAAAATACTGATATCCCCCTCTCCCCCATCTCTC
>LBFM01002104.1:8933-26743 GCA_000988765.1 Achipteria coleoptrata | reverse complement strand
GTTATAATCAGTGATAATACCATTGCATTAACTTTAAAGAAATTCAATGTCTGTACTCATAGGCTAACAGTCTTTTGTTTTGATATTTAGTAAAGCGAGCCCTTAATTAATCATATTATTTGCCATTAGAGTAGTGCACAGTTTGGTTCCAAACGTGGTGTTGGGCTCATTGGGCGCATTGCACTCATTGGAGTGGAGCCCTAATCACAATCAGCCCTCTCTGCAAATGAATTAATTGGTAATGAAGAAGGAAAGGGAATCAAGTGATTATCGTTCGCCACTTTACTCTAACCCAATGCTAAATATCTATTTGGGAGACAATGAAAGCCATTAATACAATAGAACCGGTAATTAATCATAGAGTCCACACATTCGACTAAAGTGGCATTAAATAAGTTTATGCACACTATATGCTGATCACTCTATTCTCAGACAATAGTATTGACATTTGGAAAGTGCATCAAAATTTGTGATCACATTTTGCACCGATTGTTGTGATGTTTGGCGCAGATGTTCTGATCCGGTCATCAAATTGTCAATCGATTACTAAATTACTGACTCTTTTCGTCTCTACTTTGAGGTAAACCAATAATAGAGTACAGAATAACAACTTTATAGTCATATCATTTCATATGTTATAAAATATGATACAATCAGTTATTATGTATCACATTATAGACCGGCTATTGTTAGAGGACTGGCTGTTGATATGATCCCAAAAGTTGTAAATTGTATTTTTGAGTCCATATGTTATACAATGTTTTATCGGTTCAAACGGTCGACCAAACAATTTATTCATAACTATTGAGATATTGAAAAATAGCCACAATTTTCAGGAGTAACTCAATTCTAATGATATTATTTCTTATAATATGAATAGGAAGTAACAAATGGCTCAAAGCATTAAGAGGTTAAGCACTGGTTTTGGCCGCACATCAATCAATGCCTATCAGGCAATGTGTAGGCGTTTGAATGATAGCATTATATTTGAGCCAATAATTTATTAAATGCGTGACAGACTCACAGACTGACGATTTCCACTATTTTTTCACTCCTAAACAGCTATAATATCAGCTCTACTTTAATATCGTTCAGAAGAGACAAAAAAATTAATTTCTATTTATATTTGATTTCGAACTAACTCTCATCTCATTTATTTCAAACACATTTTCTTTAGAAAAAAGTAGTAAATGATGTGAAAAATTGATAAAAATAGAGATCAAATATTTTAGTCTATTTTTGGTGAAAAAAGTTTATGGTTTTCAATCAAATACTACTGTTTTTGTAAAACTAAGGCTAAGACAAGAAGATTGTAAAACACCGGATGATTGAATGGTTCGGTATATTTCAAAATGAATTTTTTAGATTTTTAAACATAATTAACATTAAAATTGACAAAACTGTGGAAAAATACGAATAAATTAGTGATGCAAATGGACTAATGGCCTCATCTAATAAAGACATTCATTTTCTATCATTAAATGTTAATAACATTTTATTTAAGAATATGTATTATAGCGCTTAAAATTTGATAAATAATTTAAATAAAAAATATTTTATAAGTTTTAATATTTATTCATTAATTCAATTATAAAAATAAATTATCACATTTTGAGCAGAAATTAGTCAAAAGTTTTACTCTAAGCTCTGCATATAATTAATTAAATCACTAAAATTAATTGAAATTAAAAATATAATTAGAAAATAATTAGTTAAGTAATGAATCAATGGATTAATGCCTTAATTGAATTTAACATAACTTCAAACAACTAATGAAAAATTGAGTGATAATTAAAATTAGAAACCTATGTATTCGGAACCGAATATAATGGACGTCCGACACGTGGAGTGGAAAGGGGTGATGAAGGACTGGACAGGTGTTGAGATGGTGTATAATTGTAAGCTGTAATCAAATTAAATTAATTATGAGAAACAATACTATTTAATGACAATCAAACAAATACTTCTCTGACTCCTAAATGATGGCGAATCGAAAGGAGAAATAGAGTCCACTGTCAATGGTCTCGGAGTGCGATTCCATTTTGAGGAATAATATCTCATAAGTAAAGCGATTAAAGCGATGCCCAAAATTGATGTAAAAATTAATTTAAAAGTATTGTCTCTAAAGAACTGATAAGTGGTAGAGATTTGTTGAATATTGTGTTGAAATAGTTTTATTTGAATCGGAATTTTAATTATTTGTTTCGTAATTTTAGAAGTGATTAAAATGTGAAGATTTGAGACATCGTTTGAAAATATGTCCCAATTTTTGACAACAATTTCCAATTTTAAAGTGTTTCCAATTATACCATAGTTTGTGGTCTCAATTATTTCAACATTTGATGAAATTATAGATAAACTTTGAAGAACTAAAGGCACGGAATGCACACTAATATAAGCCTCCGATTGATCCGGACTTAATATCACTTGTTTTTGAGAGACATCAAAAGCTGGTAAAAATGGAACACTAATTGTGTGAATCTCTCGTATGGGAGACGACATCATCACAGATACTGAAACATTTCCAGAGATTTGTGACATTTCTGCCAAATTGAGTGCAAGTTTAGGTTCAAATCGACAAAACCATTGACCGGACTCTATGTCGAATCCAATGTCAATATTCCAAATCGATTTTATCTGAAAGTTATTATCGAAAGCGATCTCACATTTGAAAGGACTTTGAGTGTAGTCTAAACTGAAAATATCAACTGAAGAATCGCAATGTCTTTGTTGGACATTATTTTGGGTGACAATCATTATTGGCAGCGATTGACTCATACTATTAGAGATGCCTTTGAAATTGGATGTGTCTAAAGTAAACTTCTTCGGTGGCATCACATCAATGGATGTATAAGTATTTAAATTATTAGTTGATATCCAATTAACTAAAGTGTGTCCAACATTTCGAGCGACAAATACTCCTTTGTCTTTATCAATGTCACCAACGATTGGATTTTCTACGGACCAAATGCCTGATTTTGAAGCCATTAGTTTAGAGCGAAGGCAAACCACTTCACCGACACTTATCTTAAGATCGTTTGGTTCAATAACAGATCCGACGTCAACATTGAAAAAGTCGTGGACTCCATTTTCTGTGTCGAATACTTTGACAAGAGTTCGGCCCTCTTTTAAAGAAAGAATTTTAAGAGTAGTGTTATCTGAAGCTCGAGATATTCGGATTAAATCATTTCTCGAAAGAGTCCAACCAATTTGGGACCGAAATGAGACAAATTTACGTCCGATGTTGTCATGAAATGTGACCCGAATTTGTAATTCAGAACCAATAGGAAAGACATCAATCGATTGACCAGAAATAAAATTATTAATCGGATTAACCATAAGATATGAAATCTTATCGACGATTAGAGGATAAGTTGAGAAATAAGTTAATCCAAACTTTTCCGTTGTCCTAATCATTAGAGAAGAGACTTCAGAGGTGTCACCCGATTCCACACATCTCTCGACACCACACGAAAGCTTAAGTTGTTTAGCGTCCAGGAGTTCAAAATGAATGTCTGCCTCTCCCATACGATTGGATTGAAGAGGAAGTTGAGAGTTGGGAGACATTAATATAACCCTTTCTTCAATAGTATCTCCATTTGATGTCAGAGCGAATGAAGGAAATACATGTATTTGAATGCTATCACTTAAAACATTATTCTCAAAGATTTGTCGCAAATTCTCATCTTTTGGTGAAATTCTTGATTCAACACTCACTTTAATTGAGACAATACCTGAAGATATGCCTCTAAGTCTCACAGAAATAGAACTGAAACTATGGTCAACGACACCGGACTGTAAATAAATGATTAAATAATTAATTCAAACATTTAAAACAATTGTTTAATTGACTCACTTTTTGAAAGGTTTGTTCGATAACAGCGATATTTTCATTGCTAACACTCCACGTTATTTTTAAAGATGGTATACCTGTGCCGAAACTAAATGGAGTTTCAAATTCATTGCCCCCAAAAAGATAGAGAGGAAGTTGTGATCCGATCTTTAAATGATTGGTTTGACTAATAATCTTAATTTTGTTGAGAGTCACTACATGTAACTCAACCTCAAATCTCGAGTATTCAATGTTCTCAACACTTAAGACGCGAGCAATTAATTTGGTTTTTCCTAATTTTGAGCCCACTATCAGACCATTAGAGTCAACTCTGGCCACACTTTCATCAATCAAAGAAAATTCTATATTTCTCTGGGGTTGTGGTCCACCAATAGTCGTGACTTCAAAGTAATCGCCGACTATTAAAGTAATGTTCGATGGAATTACTCTCAACGGATCAAAGATCTGAATCAAAAATGTGGTTAAATTTTTGTGTGACAATAATTTTGATTACCTGTAAAGTAACTGAAGAGCTCTCGATTCGGCTGATATCATGTGATTGACTAATAAAACTTAAAGAACATGTGCCCAGTTTTTCCGCATTTACTTTGAAAGTGGACTTCCATTCATTAAAAGGCGTTAAATTGCTATTAAATTTAGAAAAACAATTCAAACAAAATGTTTGAATAATTAAAACAATAAACTCTTACCCAATACTTATGATTTTGTCGGAAATAATTGGGACAAAATCTATGAGATTGTGATTCGAAACATGAATATTATCCCCATTATTGTCGATAACAGAGATATATCCGTCGACAACAGTTCCCAATTGAAACTTATCTAAGATATCAATTCGGATATCAATCGCTTCGACCACTGAATAGTAAACTTCAGTCAAACCGTAGAATGAAAGACACAAATCATTTATTTCGATAACTCCGCCACCGATTGCTTTTGGGATTACCTTTAAAATAAAATTTATATTAAATATCTTTAAGGAAATAAATATCAATTCTAATATTACTTACAGTAAATGATTTGGACTGTTGTTTAAAACTAATATTAATGAATTGTCGCTCGGATTCGGAATCAATTGAGAAATAACCGGACCCTTTCCTCACGTTTACCATAAACTATAAATAAAATGAACAAATAATTAGATAATTAAATAACAAATTCGGTCAATACTTCACTCAAGTGTTGACTTAAATGTAGTGCTTTTGACTAAAAATGATGTCAAATATCGGACGTTATAGGAGTTATGAAAAGTTAATAGATTAGGAATGGATTGAAAATCATTATAAGTTTAACCAATTAAATAATGCATTAAAAAACTCCCAAAACCTAAATATTAATTGATTGAAGTACTTAAACCCAAAACCAGTTCCCAAAAGCACAACAGTTAAGTAAAATATTAATAAATTAGTAAAAAATAAATAAAGGATAGAATGAAGTCATTGAATGCTTCATAATTCCTGCTATCAGTGGATAAAAACAAATAATATATAAAATTGTTTAAACTTTAATGAAAAATATTTTACTTTTTGTTTCGGATGATTGAAAATAGCGATGTTTTCCGACTCCACATTTGCCTTATCCACAGAAATCAATTCGATTTCGCTTTTGATTTTGAAGCTCTCTTTAAAGTTCTTTTTGTATCCATTGATTTCTGCACTAATTTTAACCGAATTGGAACGCATTTCCCTTAAGATCTGAATATTTCTGGTGATCGCAAAGTATCCTTTGGCTCCGTTTACAACTTCTTTGATGCCATTCTCAGTTTCAAAAGTAGCGCTTCCGTCGACACTCCAAACAATATTTAAAGTCGAGATATTGTAAAAATTTCTTCCGGACTCATCGCGAACCTCGACCTCAATCTCTGGGTTTTGATTCTTTTCGATGGGAAACACTGAATCTTGAGGCGCGGACAGTGGACACGAAGACTTAAGTTTGGGCTTAATTATCAAAGAAGTGGGTCGGGCACACAAAGCTTGAACTTTAGCCCTGGCATTGGCCGGGTTTGGGAGTGTAGGTGACGCCAAATTACCCACATCTAAATCAATTGATGTCTCTCCGTATTGAAGACATTTGACACGAAAAACGTGAAGATCTTTGTTATAACGATAACGATCTATGACCTCAACCGAAGACACAACCGATGAGTCGGTCGTCACTAATAAAAACAATAAAACTTTAAAAAAAGATGACTAAAACTAATATAAAAGTCTTAACATTTAGAGTAATGGCCCTCTGGATGTAAAGTCCAGGCACGGGGTCCGCCCTCAAAGGCAATGTCAATACTGGCGCCTAAAGGCATAACAGCCACCTCTTCTGGATGAACTGCTCTTAACGGTAAATGACAACCAATTATAGCAGTAGTGCTGAGCAACTCTTTTCCATTTTCTGTATTATATCTGATCCAAACTCTTGTATTTCCGGTTGAAATACATTCGAAAGAAAGGCTACGACACGAGCGCTTCCCAATTCCGGCCAATATGTTATTGGGATCGTATCGGACGCGCGTCTAATATAAAAATAATAATTTGTTAAATAAATAATTAATTGTAAATCAAATACTTTTTCAATGATTTCCACTTCGAATGGAATCTGTGAACAGTCATCGAATAGACGTTTATTTTTTGAGTCATTGTTTTCATAGCCATAAACAGCGATCGGAAGAATAACATTTCCGCCGATGTGTGTCTCCAAAACTGCCGGAAGTATTTCGATGTCGACTAAGGGCTGCACTGAAACTCTCATATTTGAAGAGAAGACAGAGTTGTGAAAATCTTGACAATTGATAAGAGCCTCTCCCTCTCCTTTGGTCACAACAGTAACACGCGATGAAAACTCTTGTTTATAACTAACAGTTGCCATCAGACTGTTATTTGTGCCCCACTGGTACTGACCCGTAGCTCCACTTGCGGTTACAAATACGGTATACGAAGGTTTAACTGATGAAATCCACGGCAATAAAATCAAATATGGCGTCAATACAAGACTTCTATACACTGTTACTTCTTGTGATAGTTCTAAAGGCACAGGCAGTTTCGCAGAACCCGCGCCAATCAGTTTAGCCGTAATCTAAGATAATAATTAGTAGATGTACTCCAATTAAGATTAAGAGTCAAACCTTGGAATTGCCTGAATTGATAGTACGGATGACATGAAATGTGCCATTACTTGAAGATTCATTTACGTGGAAATAACGTGAGGGGAACGTCACTTTGAGATTCACGTTCTCTGTCGGGTAGAGTCTGTGGTGCCAATCGTCGTGAAGAGTAAATGTAATGACATAACTTGTGAACTCACATAACGCGAAATTTTCGCCCGGAGTTACGTGAATAGAGATATAACTCGGTCTCATCACATGTATGTCAGTCGTCGGTTGTCTAGAACTCTGACCGGTGGCCACATTCCTATCCAATAACAAAAGACTTGTGTGGCCCTCTTTAAGTGCTTCCACTTGACTGCTCTCTTCGTCCAACTCTGCAATAGTCGGGTCCAAAACCTTTAAATAATATTGAGAAGAGGGAAGTGTCAGAGCGATTCGTGGGCCCTGTTTTGCCATTTCGGCCTTAAATTCAATTTTAGAGCCACGGATCAGATAAACGACATTCGGAGGAATGAGACCGAGATTTGCGATTACATGTAATTCAATTTCAGCCGATTTTACTTTCTTATAGTCGTCGCCAACAATACGTGCCCTCACTTTTGCGGAACCGGTTTTGATCCCCTCTACTAAAATCGACGGTCCCTTTGCATCACGTGATTCCCAGAAATGGACATAAGAAGGCCCCACATATGAAGATGAAGACCAGGTTCGGTATCTAATGACATCAACCGGACTCAGAGTCCATTCAAATTGTAAGCCACCGATGGAAGTGAAGGTATCGTTTTTGTCATTTTTGGCCTTAATTTCTAATATTTCGGGCAAATCTTCTAAAACTATTTCACGGGTTGTGGTTATTATTTCGATGGAATCGATTATATCGATCTCAACATCACATCGAATCACAGAACCAGAAGCAGTGTTAGTGGCGGTCACAACAGTCAACTGCCTCTTTGGGTTTGTCGACACCACTGATACCAGAGCTCTACGGGAACAGCTCTTCTCTTCGTCTAATGGTTCAACATTTGCGACATCTATTCGTGAAGACGACCACTGATAGCAGTTGTCATTCGTGGCCTCTAAAGTAAAGTTAGTATTCACTCCATTATTAAATGGCAGTAAAATTCGTCTTTCATTCAATTTGACACAAGAAGTAAACCAATTAAGTGACGAAACACTAAACAATAATAATAATAATAATAATAATGGTTTTTGCATTACTTCCAGGATTTTCTTTAAAGATAAGACATTAAACAAAATTAAGACAATGTGTTTGTGCGCCAAAGCGATAGACAATCGTAAAAGAGGTGAACACGTGATTCAAATGAGTTAACTGCCATTAGTATTAGCGCATGCGCCTCTTACCCACAAAAGTATCTTGTTGAATCAGAAAAAAGCAATTTCTAGGCTTTTTGATTGAACTAATAATTTAAGCATGGTGATTGAAAATGTCAAATTGGTTTTTGAAAAAACATTTAATTGACATCTTTTTAATTTTGTTATAATATTTGTTGGATTACTTACAAAATGTGCTCACTTCAAATAATTAAAAGATTTTATAATTTATATAAAACAGAAATTAGCATTAAGTGAAGTTATGTTTTAATTTTTAGCAATTTATTTTATTTGCTTTCAAAACTGAATTATCTAGGATATTTTACAGAGAATAAATCATATTTTAATAAGTCTTAAAAATAGGTCTAAAAATTTCAAATATTTATTTAATAGCATTAAAGAGATTAAAGAATTCAAAATATTTTGAAAAATAGCTTTTAATACAATAAAAGAGTGAGTGTTTCACAAATTTTACATAAATTTATTCAAAAATATTAATTCCATTCTATAAATATGTGAAAACAAATACTGAAATTAAAAGTAATTTTTCAATTTTTATATTATATATTACTTCAATTTAATTATAAGTAAATAATACAAAACAAATTCATATTTAAGAATATACTGAATACAGAATAATATCATTAGAATGAATGAACTCATATAAGTGGTCTGACTCTCAGAATCACATTAGAAAAATATATCTCTGGTTTTAAATCTGGAGTTTATTTAACCAAAAGTCTAATCAATTTTCAAAAGTCCACAAATTTAAACGAATGGTTCAATTAAAATATGTTTTTTAACTTTAGACATAAAATGATGTCCTGTGTCTCAATTGAATGACGAAAATGAGGGATATCCTGTGATTTCAATATTATTTCAATTTGATTGCTAATTCGTTTTTAAACTAATCGATTATATCCCAGTCTATTCGATAATCAAATGTACTTTTAATGTTTAATAGATTTTGAGTTCTCATATTAGAATTATTTTTGTTTATCGATTGAATTCTCTATAAAAATGAATAAAACGTTTGGATTACTTAAAATAATTCAAATAATAAATCGATTTTCATTAAAATATGGGTTCATTAACGAAGCGATCGATAGTTATTGGTATTAATAATCGATAACTGAATTTTAAAAATTAATAAAATTTCGAAATAATTTTCTATAGCTTTATGTCAGATGTGGTGAATGAAAAAATAGCAGTCAATCCTTTGTCGTCAGTTAAAGTGTTGGCTCGAATAACACTTAATAAGTTTGTAGGCTCTATGATAACCACTATTTGTTAGAGTATAAGACCTGCTGAAGACAGTGATAGTTTTGTTTGAGCGCTGATTCTGGACAGAAGCCAAACCGCACACAATCTTCTGGGACAATGTCTAAAAATAATTAGAGGAAAAAGAGCTGCAAAACTGTGACATTACTTGCTTTTTGAAACTATTCTAAAACATTGTGTTCGCAAAAACTTTTTATTAAAGTTGTTGTTTGTTTTCAAATGTGTGACTCCACTCTCAATGGATATCAAATAAATGTTTTATAATCAAAACTTTTAAAAATTATGTAATTCTCAATATTTGTTAATTATATTAGGCTTTTGTCAACAGTTTTTATCTAATGTGTGTCTGAAGTGATATTCTTTACAAAAATGATTCCTAAAGTAAGTAATAGTCAGAGATTTACTCAATTTATTGATTCTTAATTCTTCATCAGTTAAAACATAAAAAGATTTTAAAATCACTTAACTTTAAAAACTGATTTACTATCGATTTTATGTTGAATTTAAATCATTTAATGTGAACTTAGATTTATGTCATAATATTTAGAATATTATTGTTTAAAATCGTCTATTTTTAAGGAAAGAGTCGAATATAATATGGAATCATTGAAATAGAGTTAAATTCAAAAAAATATTCAGCTTTTGATTTAGTGATCATTAGTTTAACTCAATTTTTATTAATCTATGCATTAATAAAATTAAATAAAATAGTATAAAATCAATTAGAGATCAAAAGAAGATTTTAAAAGATTAACCCAGGTAATAGTCATCAATGCTCTATCAATAAATATATTGGGGTTTAGCCAAATAAGAGATTGGGAAATGGCATCACTAACAATTCACTAATAGTTTTATTCTGCATTAATTAAGCAGAAAACATACTCCCATTTATTGATATTTCAACTAATTTTTGTCCATGATTATTTCATTTTTAAATAACTATTGAGTTTTAGATGAATGAATAACGAGGGGATTGCCCTGACATCGAATTAGTAGCACTCCATTAATACTAAATATTTGTTCACTTTCTATAAATACCACAAAATATATATAATTAAAAGTTTACTTATTTTAGAACGAAATTATTTGTGGAATTATTTTCACCTCATTTTAAAACTATTCATAATTTATTGTTTATAGTTTATCAAGATAAATAGTTGTCCATATTTTCCATTAAATATATCAATAATGAACTTGAAATATTTATTCCTTAAATAAAGTGAAGAATATTTAAATTATGGCTTTTGTTGCAATGAAAACCAATTAATCACGTTTTTGTTACACTTGTTTTCAATCCGTTAATTATTGGCTTAAATACAAAATTTCTTTTATCAGTGAATAGATTTTCAATTTTTTATTCGTCAAAATTTGTTATTTTGAGTAAAACGAATACAAATAACTTTGATGTATGATCCAGACTATACACAAATTACTAACTAAACTGAGTCACAAAGATAAATGTAGCTTTTTCTTTGCCTCTTCTTGTCTCACCATTAAGCTTGGTGTTCTAATTTTAATGAATATTAAATGGTTTATTAGATCTGAATTACCATGATAATTAAAATGTCAATTGTAAACTGAACTTCGCTTTCAGAATAGATTTACTTTTATTAATTTAAGAGTATTTCCATTTAAGAGTATTTTCAATATCAAATTTTTGAATAGCAAAGCATTAATTATGTTCACGAAAGTCATAAAAAGTAGAATAATAATCAGTACTATCCAACTCTGGAACTGTCGTTATGTGAATATTCTGACAAATTTTAAATATTTTAAAAAACAATTCCATACTCTAATAGACCGTCGATGTATGACCTCAACAAAACTTACACTAACTTTTTAAATAACAAGTTAATTATGATGATATTATTGAAGAAATTTGAAACATTAAAACAAATATCTCATTTTGTGTATAAATTCTATAGAAATCAATGAAATAAATACAAATAAAATTAATCGAAATATTTATATTTAAACCAAAAATATATTAAATTTTAACTTAAGTTTAAGAATTTAAACTTAAAATATAAGTGAAGTTAAAATAGAATCCAATTATCTGTATTAATGAAATTCTATAAACTAGTTAAATCTAAATTTGAAATAAGTCAAGAACTTGAAAAATTAGTGCTCAATGTTTGAAAGTCTTCCAACAATTGTGTGCTTTTGTTTAATTTTTGTTAAATAATGGGTTTAAATAGTTTTCTTAAAATGCGAGTAATAATTCAGTAAATTGATCATAATAATTAATGATTGTATATTGATCAATGATCATGCTATATATATGCCAAATGTGATGAATATCTGTAACGTTTATTTTAAATGATTAAATCAATGATTGACTTCTTTTCATTTCAAACTATTTCAGGCGATATCAATGGATTTGAGGCAAATCGCCTCACTTTTAGTGTTTTTCATATTCTATGTTCTGTTTGGCGGCACAGTATTCATGTATTTGGAGGCACCCCTTGAAAACCAAAAGCGTCAGGAAATTGAAGAACTTCTCAACGAATTTCGAGGAAAGCATTAATCAATTGATTTTCGATATATTCAACAAAAATAAATATTCGTTTACACTATAAACAGACAAATTAAAAATGATAAATCACCCCAACATTACTCAAGAACATATCACAACAATGATTCAGAAGCTATTAGTGGCACAGGACATGAATCTGGTCGACCGATTCGGCAATAAAACAGAATTCATTAATTGGAGTTTTTTCAACTCATTCTTCTTTGCCATAACAGTGACCACAACTATAGGTTACGGCCATTTGACTCCATATACTGTTTTAGGTAATTGATCAAGATCACTTATTAAATATTCTTATTGACTAATAATTATAATTAAAATTCAGGCAAAATATTTTGTATTATTTATGCCTTATTTGGTATTCCAATGACCGGAGTCTTAATCGGAGGAATTGGTCATCGATTTAGTATATGTTTTTCAAATCACGTATGAATTAATTGATTTCTAATTGTTTTTAATTTTAAATTTTGAATCAATTTAAGGAAAACTTAGATTATTTTAATTATCAAAAAAGGTATCGAAAGCAAAATCAAGATATCAGAGACAGTTTTCAGTGAGACTAATGATGTTGAAAAAGGGTTTAATATTTTTCGTACCTTGGTTTCTCGTATTTTTGGTTTTGCCGGCTGTTGTTTTTGCACTCATTGAGAAGTGGACTTTCCTCGAAGGCTTCTATTACTGTTTCGTCACTCTATCGACAATAGGTTTCGGTGATTACGTCGCCGGAAGTTTTGAGAGACAATACATTTGGATCTATAAATTGGTTGTCGTTCTATGGATTATCTTTGGATTGGCTTATCTTTCAATGATTTTAAACTTTATAAGTCAAGGTTTAAGGAGTCAGCGCTTGACTGATGTTGTTCTATCATTTAGAAGAATACCCGGACAACCCTTTTCTAATAGATTACATCATTTGAATAGAATCAGAAGAAATAAATTAAATAGACAGCAGTCGGTGCCGATAGCACTGCTCACACCGAACGGCAAAATAATTAAAAGTGAAGTATCAATAAACACATTGGAAACTCCTTCCCTGTCATCCCCTTCGCCGACATATTCACAACAGCAGTCATTTAACGATTCATTTGATAATTCAAAGTCAGAAGAATCACATTTTAGATTCTTTCATATTTTAAATTTATTTCCTTATTTTAAACACTCGTCTCGTAATTCAAAGGTTTTTATTTATGCACTTATTTTACAAATTCTTAATTAAATCTTAATTTTTATCATTCATTTCAGACAAGAGATCGTTCGGAGACCACAGAAAGTTTTTTAACTATAAATAGCTGTCCTGTCCGAAGAACAAGTAGTCTTCCGGACATTATTGAGCACCGATTGGATAGTATCGATGAAACTGATTCTGAAATATTAAGTGATAATCAATCAAAATATAATAAAAGTGATAACTGTATTGTTTCAGTCGTTTCACAAGAATCAGAACAACCTCTGAGTGCCAACTATTTGAATGTGAAACAGGATTTGTTAGAAAAGAGAAAATCCTTTTTTGATGATTTGAACTCTAATCCTAAACTTCAGGTGACTTCTGTTTGAAACGAATCTCAACTAATTTTTTGATATTTTTTCCATCAATTCTTTTATGAATACCTCTTTTTTTGTCAAATAATTTATTTTTAGGATTAAAACATAAATCAGTTAAAAGAATAAAACAATTCCTTAAAATATGAATACGAGTGTAAAAATATTTTTTCAATTTGTCAATAATATTTGATAAATAATTACAATAATAGAGCTAGCTCATATGTAAAATATCTTATTTCCAATTCATTGTCTTTAAAACTATTTTTGTAAAATCATTTGATTATAATTTATTTAAAATTGTATCTAGGAATGTTTTATATTAAAAGTATTTTCATTTAAAAGTGAGATTCAAACCATTGATTTTGATTATTGTAATCCATTCTTAGAATTCCACACAAATTCTGACTAAATTTTCATAAATAAGAGTCAATGCAATTAATTAAGAAGAGATTATATTCTTAACTTAAGGGGACTTTCAGTGTATATAAAAATGGTAACAAATATCCTGTAAAATAAGAAAATGACTTAAAGGAAAAGTATGGAAATTCGAGATAATAAAGGAGAGTATAGTTTAGTTTTGTAACTAAAATAAAGTAATCAATTCTTATCAGAATACTGAGAGTCAAATAAATAATTGACTGAATTTTATTGGCTATGAATAAGTGTTTTTCTGGTTGTCAAGAAGTGACTCAATCAAAATATACATATCTTTATCATTACTAGTCATTAGTCGGTAATCATTAGTTCAATCATTTATTGAAAATATTTTTTGGTAACAAAAAATATTAATTATTTAATCGAAAAATGAACAGATTTTTTGAGATTTTTATTTTTGCTGTTATTTTAAAATATATTCATTGCATAGAATATAAGGATTGCGGTTCGACTTCAGGTAAAGTCACCTCAATATCAGTGAGCGGATGTGCGCCCACAGCTTCTGTCTGTCCACTTAAAACCGGAACAAATGCTACGATTGAAGTTAACTTTCTATCAGGTCTGACATCAATGTCTGTATTTTGAATGAAATGGATATTTATATGAATTATATAATAAAACATTTCAGAGACGAACTCAAACACAGCGACTGTCAAAATCTGGGGAATTGTGAGTATAATATATAAGAGTTGAGCCAAATCTAGTTCGAGGATAAATATTTTTGATCAGAGATTTGTAACAAACAAATAATAATAACCTTAGTTTCTGAGGTTAAACAATATCTAAACTAAGATTATTATCAATTACGACAATTACCCGAATCTATTTTTGAAACCTTATTTCTAAAATAGACTAAAAGGAGACTTAAGTTTTAGGCAATACTTTCTCGAAAATATATTTTTAAAAATATTTGAAAACTTTTAAATCGAAGGCAAATGAAATTAAATTTATATGAAAACTGAATAAATGATTGAAGTATTAAACATAAATAGAAATTGTTTACATGAGTTTATATAACCCAAAATAGGTCGGTGGCGTTCCTCTTCCATTCAATTTGAAGCCAAGGTTTGATTAAATAAATCGTTGATATTATTTGAGTTAATCTCTAAAAATAAATGTTGCGATAATTTAGTGACGCGTGCGGTAATTGGAATATAAACTGTCCGATAGCCAGTGGTAGTGCTAATGATCTGAAGATAACCATGCCAATACTACAATTATATCCAAAAATTAATGTGGATATTCGTGTGGCACTTATGGACTCCGCTGGAAATAAGATGCTGTGCCAACAATTTGCTGCTCAAATTGAATGATTTGTTATTCATTTATTAAAAATCAATTAATAATTGAAAAGTTATTTTTTGTTTTCTATACTTTAAATAAATAACTATTTATAAAATTATTTTTAATGAAATTTCATTATTTTTAAATATAATATAAAACACTTTTGAAATGTGATCGACANNCTTGGTAAAATAAAGTAAAATAATAAACCTTTAGTTGGGATAATTTCAAACCCATTTCCCCGATATATTATTGTTAATACAAGTCAATTACTGAAATCTTTGACTTTATCAGCACATGACCCCTGTACACAAGTTTCACATACCTTTACTAGTACAAAAAGGATTAGGATTAACCCTTGAAGTATATTTAGTTGTTTGCTATTCAACAGATGAGAACAGTTTAATTGATTATGAGTTTAGTGATATCTGTTTCAGAGTTTTATGGACCGGTCCAATAAATTATCGACACTCCATTATACCGTATTACCTCACTTTGGACGGCATGCCGGTTAAAGTGAATATGACCATTTTTTAAAATTTAATGATGTCCACCAGCATGCCAGTTTAAAGAGGAGCAAATTTCAATAGGTTTTAGAAATAGATTCATTTGGGCTCTCAAAAATCTAGCAAACGTATTGTTTTTCATCATTAATTCTCGTATATACAAGTGTATGCCTAAGTATTGCTAAGTATTTTTTATTATCAAGACGAATTTTCTAATAACTTATAGAGAAATGATAAATAGTCTATTTTTAATGTAATTTTGTTGAATTCAATATTGTTTCCCTGGCTTAAACCGGCATGTCTACGTATATAATTTAAACTTTCAGTCTCTATTTGAAGGATACCTGGTTGAATATTGAATAAATATAACTGACTTATTTTTAACTATTGAGTTCATTAAATATATCGGGTTCAATTTAAAAGTGATAAACAAATATAAACACATAATGTTATGTTAAAGTTACGATTAAAAAAATCCCTGACATGTAATGTAGAGTTAAAAGATTTGTTGTACTCTCAAAGAAATACTTGTGATCTGTAATTAGAATCTGAGAATATGATAGAAAAGTGACGGATACTTTTAAATATTTATATAATCAAATAAAAGATTTTATATTTGAATTTTAATCATTTAAATGAATAATTTTATTATCGCTTAAAAGTTATTGAATTCAATGATTTAATCTAAAAAAACATTAAATAACAATAATTATTATTATTTAAACATTTAGTGAAAAAACCAATAGAAATGACGTCTAATCGTTCAGAAATCAAATAAATTTAAAGCCTGTCAACCAGTTTGTCACAGAACAGGTCAATCATTGGTCTATTATCGCAAAGGATACGCGACTTTCCTCTCATATAAATAGTGTTTCCTCAAAAACTTTCTCCACATTCTGTTTATTCGTTTGAATTCAGTTTCGTTTTAGAATTAAAGCAAAAAAAGTATGAAAAAGATATTCTTTTCAAATCTCTTAATCACTTTAATATTTGTGATAATTAATAGATGTTATGCCGGATTCAGTTACACCGTTTGCGGTCAGTTTTATCTTATTTTTTGTTATTTGAAGATTGTGTTACATTTATCCCAATTAAATGTTATTTTTGTCATAAAATTATTAATTATGTATTTTATTCTAAATTAAAAAATTGTTTATCAGATGAATCACAACTGAAGGCTAGAATCAATTGGATTAATGTATCGAATTGTAATCCAAACATAGATGAGAAATGTACTTTTAGAAGAGGAAATAATGTTACCATAACTACAAGTTTCACTTCTCGTAAGTTATTTTACTTTAGAATCAGGAAATCTCTTACAAAATGTTTTTTTAATAAAAAATAATGTTTAGAATATTTGAATATAAATGAGATGTTTATGACATGTAATGTTTATGATCTTGCTCATTTAATAATTTGATTACAGACGAACCCACGGCTGGACTTAAAGTGAAAATTGTTGGAACAGTATTAGGATTGCCGGTGCCGTGGAGAGTGCATCCAGACAATGCCTGTATGCATGGGATAGTCTGTCCCATTCAGAATAACACTGAAAATGTGTTCACTTTATCGATGCCAATAAGCAGATCATATCCATCCGTTGCCGTCACTGTCAAACTCAGATTAGAAGATACCAGAAGAACCCCTTATTATTGTATACTAATCCCGGCCCAAATTGATGACTAACTAAACAATTACTACTATTATTCCAGAAATTCATTTTAATTCAAAAACATTCAAATTATTATTAAATACATATAATTTTTTTAAGTACTAAAAAATAAAATCAATTAAAATTTATTATAAGAAACTAAATATCGATTTAATTTTGAAGTCCAGACAAACCCTTAGATAATTTGAAAACCTCTAAATACTGTCATTACAAGCGATCAAAAGGGTCTGACATATGGGTATTGAAAGTGTTTTAAACATACGGCTTTGACGTGT
>LBFM01002102.1:45114-56047 GCA_000988765.1 Achipteria coleoptrata | reverse complement strand
AATAGCAATAAATTGAACTTGCTTAATTTAAATTAGTTTCAGTTGTGTACACAAATTAGGAGCAAATCAATGGTTGTATTGAAACAATTGATTTAATATAAACTTATTTTATTACGAAAATATATGGCAATGTATTTGGGGCTCAGAATAAAGTATTCGAAATTATGAAATTAGTGGCGATATAATGATGTGATATATAAAGAGTGTGTGGAACAGACAATGTTATGGTGGAGACCCTCTTTATACAATGCAAAGCCATAATTCATAAGGACAGGGAAAGGGAGGAATATTGGGTTTTCAGGCAATGGATGTATCGTTGGCTTCAATGCATGACTTCTCTATTTCATTAGCAATAATACGATAAACGAAACACTGGTTGGCAGTCATACCACTCGTAGCCACCGGGAAATTATTATTATATAAAAAATGCTCTAATGGTCATTAGGTTTAGTTCTGGTGCTTATTGTCGTTGTTGTGGTCCTTCACTGATCTTCTGCCTCAAGCTTTTGACGACTCATAACAGCCAACAAAAAGGAGAGAATCGAAAACTGATTTCGGTTCCAATTTTGACTCAAAGTTTTTGCAACAAAAAACAGCATAACTGTATTACTCCCTTATTGTGAACCACTGAACAGCCGATCGCCTCCTCCGACAAAACGGAACTCATGACCACATTTACAGTCGCTTTGAATTCATTCATTCGACTGAAAATATTAAATGAAAAGAACTCTCTTTTTTATAGTCTATGTTCGCTCGACAACAGCACTACCACTATATCGACCACAATAGACAACTGACAGCTCCCGAGATATGGGAGAATGCGGCCAATGATCCACAACTTATTTAATAGATAAACCGAATATAAAAATAATTCAATTGATTCACGGCTTTGCACTCAACTCTATTTGTCTGAAAAGAAGACAAAATTAATTAATTGACAAAAAAGTAACTCAATTCTGGAGTTAAAAAAAGAAGTGTCGAATAGAAAATGAATTTAACACTTAATTATTCAATTGATATATAAAACTATAGAATTGTTTTTCTAAAACTCAAATTTTGTTTCACTACTTTTTCACATTTTTTTCTTAAACGGATTTCTTTTCAGCCAAACATATAATTCAATACAATTTGTGAGAAGCGCTCAGAGAATACAAATGAAATTTTAGCTAATTTTTCATACATTTAATGTTTTGCTACAAAAATTGTGATCTCTTTTGAAAGGGAAGGCAGCTCGTGATGAGCTCAACCCATCCTAAGAAGTCACCACAAAATTCAATACTAGTCTCCGCGTTCATTTCATTTGGAAGCCAAGGGTCATGAGGTCGAGCCAGAGCTCTATCATTCATTGTGGTCCTCCCCTTCTTTAATTTGGAGAATAGCGCTGTCACGTAACTCAGGATCGAAGGGGATTACTAAAGAAAATCTAATGCCGTCCACTGATCGCAGTGAGGACTAAACAACACAACAAAGACCTATCATTTCTTATATTTGTTATGCGTTTCTATCAATTAATTTAATGTCCGTTCAGTTGATTCGATACCCACTTCTCTGATCGATATCTTGTTTTCAATTCCTATTTCCTACAAAATTCTAATTATATTTTTATCCCGAATATAATCCCGAAATTTATAAGCCTTTTATAAATTTGTATTTTAATTTTTATATCCTGTGCTAAGAGTGGCGCTTAAAATAGATTAAAATTTAACACTCAATAAACTTAATTATAGCTAATAATTGATTTTGGTTTTAATAAACTGCTCTTTCATATTGGAACAACAAAATAAATCTACAAGTTAAAATTCATGATATTTATATATTCACATATGAATATAGATGGGGCTCGACTTTGAGATATGTGTGCAAAACAACTTTCACATAAGGAGTCTTTTAGAGAAAGAGAGGAAACATTTTCGGCAGAAATCCGATTGAATTGAATTTTGAGATTATTTGTAGCAATCAATTGGTTGGGGTTTTGAACACAAAAATTATTAAAATTTGCGAACAGATTGTCTGATAAAAGCATTTTGAGTCAAATCTATTTAATTTTGAATTTTGAAAACATCGGACGAACCAATTCATAGACGATTATAATCCTTATTGTCTTTGACCGGAAATAGTGGTCCGCAAAGCATTGTATGATTGAAGTCAAATACATTTTGTGGTCATTTTATATATTTGTCACAATCGATAGAAAGGGTCAACAATTGTAGACTTTATAGAAGCAGACAATGATTGAACAAATTCTGAACAAATATATCCATATATTTGTCGAATGAGTTGGCCTTACATTCACTCATAGACTCATATATCGGCTGCTCTTTTCACACATCTTCTAATCCATGGGAAAGAACTCAAACAAACTCTCGAAAAACTAACTCTCCTTTCAATACTACTCATAGGATCGCCTTTTCTTATTCATTGACCGGAAATTATAAGATTTTCTCAAATTTTAATTCGATTTTATTTCTTAGATTTCAATTCAGAGAAAAGAGTGAATAAATTGTTTGATTAAATAATAATAAGAAAAGAAATCTTAACATCAAAATAATAATGCGATCATTGGATACAAACTATATTTTTGCGAATAACAAAAGTAAATAATCATTTATCTGAATGTCTCAGACTCTGAACATTGGAGAGGACACAGCGATCATACATTTGGCGATCAATCGACCAGAAAAGCTAATGTCGAACCACTTCTCTGTTTTATACTCTGTTTGTCTCAATTGTCACAATTTATTTGGAAATAAAATAATTGATTTACATTTTTTCTATCAATTGTATTATTAATGAAAACCAAAATTTATGTAAACTTAATAAATTTAGTTTCAATTAAACACAAATTGAATTCAAAGTAAAAAATGTTTGAACTTATAATCACTTTAAGATAATTCAGTTTTGGTTGTTCTACGGTTTAATTAATTAAATTACCTAGTATCATAGAATAGATACTTAGTCAAATATCGGATTTTAAACTATTATGAGTGATAATAATAAGTTTATCACTTCATTCATTAATTTAACACAAAAAAGCTTTAGAAACAATGATTTTGGAAAAAATAAAACTATAATTTATTATTTGATAAGTTTTGTTAAATACATTTACTAAGAATTTTATGATAAAACTGAAAATTCGGTATCGATTTATAGCGGTGTAAATCTAACTATTTGTTGGTATTTTGTTATTTTCTTTATATAATTTCATTTATTTAAGCAATTGTTTGATTAAATCTCATTTAAAAAACATTTGTGACCTTATATTCTAAATATTGGTAACCTCAGAGGGTGTCCACACATAACTTGTTATTCAACACAAAATATTTTTATCGAATAATTCTTATGAAATAAATGTGAGCTAATGTCCAGCCATTGAATTATTATACAAATAATATAATATCAATAAATTATTACTTAAATACAACAAACAATTATCGCCCCATTAATTGATTTTTGTCGGGATTTTGTGTACAAAAGGGCTTAGTTTTGAATGTATGCCAACATATATAATATTAATGCCGTTATATTCTTGGCATTTGAACCCATGAACTCTACTGAAAGACCCCCAGCAGAGAGAGTGGCCATCATATCAATGGTAAGTATTAGACTCCCGGTTCGCCGATGCAGACGACACGCCTCACAGCAACAAAAAAAGTTTTCATTTTTGGCGATCTTATTGTGAGCCCAAAAAACCAATAATTTTCAGACTCGTAATACAGTTCAGTAGTGTTCAGAATAATCGTTGAATGCAATGACTGTGAGCTCACAAATTCTTTCCGATATATATTCAAACATAAATAAATGTATTTTTTGCGAACTTGTTTACGACCCCTCCGACCCCTGCCTTGATATTTGACACTTATGTGCAGTTCTTATGCCTCATATGCAGTCCAGTTACGGCCTGTTGTTGGGCCCACATGTAAACACTAAAGACATTATGACTTGTGTTTGAGTTCTTGAACTCAGAGTATTTGTGGCCCAAAAGAAAAATGCGAAAACTTTGAGAGGTTTACACGTTTTGGTATTAAATTCAAATATGCGATACATTATTATTTAAATGCCTTAAAATACTTTATTATATATTTTAAACTTTTTTCTTCTCTGAACTCTTGTGCTCTTTGCGTCTTTTCAGGGATGTCATGACTGCCAAACCAGTGATTTATGAGGGGACAGACCAGAGCTAACACATAGCCCAGCTTTAATATAACGGTGACTCAACATAACTTTCAGCATAAATATCAAAAATCGACAAAAAATCACTTTTAGTTTTGTAGTTATTTTGTCGCAAAATCTAATGGTTATGCTTTTGACCGAAAATTACTAGACTTTAGTTTTGGTTGTTTTAGTCTTACGCTGTCATTAATCCGATGATGCGCTCAGTTTCACAAAGTTGTGCTGCATTTGCGAAGTGTATGGTTTACCGCTGATAAGGGTATTCTCTACCCTCACAAACAAACCAATCATTACTGCTTTGACTTTCCATCTTATGATAGATGGAAAGGCATCTTCTCATTGCTCTTTCACTCTATGCTTAGCACAGAGTAATTCATTGTTCTATTCTATGCTATAATAGGAGTAAAAACCAATCTATACATCATTTTAATTAATAAACATATCAACAATTTATTTGTTACTATCGCTCATAATTCTCACTCTAATTATTACAATTAATTTGAGTTTAAATTCAATTTTCACTATAAATAGTGACTAATTGTTTGCATTTAATAAGAAATTCAAATGAATTAAACAACAAATAATTCAATCAATCATTTTCTTTGCACATCATTTCATTCAAAGCTAATAATATATCGCATTAATTATCAAATATTTTGAATATATTATACATTTCTTTAAAATAGATTTTTCTCAACCAATACTTATCTTATTTTAGTCTCAAACCAAGTATTTTGAAATATTAATAAGTATTATAATATGCATGAGTAATCTTGCATAATTATGAGTTTGAATCAACAACAAAAATGTATAATAATTAGAACTAAGTAACCATTTATTGTCTTTTAATCTAAAACCAGTTCTAATTACAAGTGATGAGGAGTCCGGTCATCACATTTGTCGTGCGGAGAGAGTTCTTTCTTTGGAATTAAGAATAAATAAAATTATAATTTAATGCCTTAAAGAGATATACGAAATGAGAATATATTATAAAAGACAAACCGTTGGCTAAAGAATTATAAGCAAAAAATGATCGCATATTTTGCTTAATTATTCGCAACTTATTTCCGTCGATCACTTGAATACCATTTTAAGTGAAGCCTTGCGGTCATCACGTTTGGGACGGCATCACATCCAGACCATCATTATGACCATCAGAGGCATTGCCAGCCATTGCACGAATTGCCGCCAATAATAAGGCTTTAAATGTTATTACACCAAAAGCTATAACTCCAAGAATAAACTCTAAATATATTACTGTTTTCCCCGATTTTTACTTCTTTTCTTTTGAAAATCGTTTTCTTTTTCCTAACCAAAGGTTACGGATATGAAAATCGAGAACAAAATTATTGAACAAATTATATGAACTAATATTTTAGTTGAAAGAGTATATAATATTTGACTTATAATCCGAAACAATTACTGTGAATAAACTGAGATATTTTATAAAATAAAACTATAATAATATTATTAATAATAATTCAATTATTAATTTTAAGAACAATAATAAAAGTTATCGACATTTCGTGTTCTATAGATTAATAAAATAATAAAATTTAATAAAACAATAATAAAAATCTTGAAAATTATTATCAAAAATAACGATAATATTACAGAAAAAACAAATAAAATTACATTTATTTTCGCACATTTTTTGATTTTGCCTTCGAATTTAAAGCCCTTAACACATGAGATATAAAATAATGAATAACCTATCAAAGTTTAATTAATTTGTTCATACTTTAAATATTTTTTTTGTCGTGAAATTCAATATTAAGTTAATTAAGCTGATATTTACCTAGAACCATGCTCAGAATAATATATAAATGGTCTATATGTTATCGGTGTAATTTGGAATAATTTAGTGAAAAATCAATTTTATCGCAAAGTTTTTGAATTTCTTTCTCTCTTTTTTTAATAAAAAGTAAAAACTATCAAAAGTTTGATTTAAAAAAGAAAAATATAAATTCCATTCTCTTACTAACCATAAGTTTATGCAATTTTACTATAATTTTAAACAGAATTTTCAAACTTTCAAACGACAAATAGTGTGGAGTTTGTAGTGTTGTGTTTGTGTGAGAAAAGTAAGTATTTTCTCAATTAATTCTTCACTTCAACCGAAACAATATTTTGTGTGCAAAATACGTTTTGACCGGTTTTGGGACCAATGCTTCGAATTAGAGATTTTTATTATTTTCCACCCGAACTGCAGGACTGACTGCACGCAAATAACAGGTACTCCAGATTACTGTAATCGTTGTTATCCTTACTATCATTTACTTTTGAAGAAAGGTTAAAGAATTTGGCCCTAAGGAGTAACAGGTCACTGATCTGACCTCATATAACACATGTAGGCGTCCATATTAGTCACCAGTTCTGTCCTTCACAAACATTTGTCTAATTATTTTTTTGATAATTTTATAAATTAAACAAATATTTGACATATTTATGAGAACTTTGTTTTATTTTAAATCTTTATATCAATCGAAATGAATCGAATAAATTCAAATCTCAAAACAAATATTTGCAAGATTACCACAAATTCCAGATTTAACAGTAACTGTATTAGTTCAGCCTCATGACCCTGTTCAGAAATATTTTACTTTTCAATACATAGATTGAAGATATAAACTTGTGGTAATCAAGAGAAAGAAAGCGCTGGTCTCCTAGACTCGTCTTTTAGTAATGTAGTGTCACAAATGAGTTTGGCTACACATCATTACTTCAATGTTTTCATCTCTGTTCCTGTCATCTTCTGTCCACTTCCTCTGCAGGCAATGTCCAAAATAAAAGAGAAGAATAGCTGAAAAACAGTTACACTTTGTGTTTATATTTAATGATAAATATGTCCCACAAAATGACATATCGAGGAAATCGAGTCCTTTATTCACAAATTAAATTTCATTCACATGAAAACAGTTTTCAAATCTCTAAGAATTTCTAAATTCAAACATCTATTGAAACAATTTTTTTCAAAATTATATTCTCTTATCGTTGAGTTCAGACATATTTTTTAGTAATTTTCAGAAAAAATAAGAGGATTTATGAATAGAAAGCAAACCTTAAAACTATTTGTTTGAAAAGTGGCAAAAAGTGTGGCGTTTTTTAAAGTTTGAAATCCAAAGAAAAATATAAAAATATTGTTATTATTATATATTCCAAAAGCTATTATAAGTGCTGTGAATAAAAGGTTTATTATATTTTGCTGAAGGCATTGATAATCTTTTTTTATGTCAAAAAATCTTGTTATCGCCACTATTGATAAGTACAAGATTCTGATGTTAGAGGGGTTGCAATGAATTATTTTTGGTTAATTCAATGTTAGCCAAGAGCTCATTTCATTTAATCTTTGAAAAATAGCATTCGTTGAGAAATGAGTGATAATAGTGTTTCGGCACTAAATTATTCTCCATTTATTGAAAAACAACATAAGAAAGAGACAAACACTACACCAAATCTTATTCTCTTCATTCTGTTCACTACAAATCACTTTTTTGAGTAAACAATTTCAGTATTTTTTAGATTAATTTAGTTTTTCATCCATCAAATAATCATTAAATCAAAAAAGACACTTCAAATCGTCAAATAAATGGGAGATATCGCTAAAAATAAAATCAACAACTATGCATGGTAAAATTGAGTTAAACAAAACAAAAAGTCACTAAAGTCATGGTTCAGATTATATTTCGTAATAATTTGATGACTAATTCGGCGAAAATATGCAAATCTGTTGTTGAGTTTGTATTTAAATTGTTGGCCAAAAAATATATATATAAAAGAAGTATTAAATTATATATGAATTTCATTCGAGAAATAAATTGTTTCCTTTGAGTAATTTTTTCTCTTATTTTTATGAAATAACTTAATGGACTTTTCTTCGGTTACGGCATTTCCAGTGTTAGAGAATCGTCTAATTTAGGATTCAGTCCATAATAATTAGTCTAAATTATTGACTTCAAAAAAGTTATGTTATCTTAAGATCAGTGTCACAAAGGAAGTCACTTATGTTATGATCTCTTTCTCTTTGTTGTGAACTCATAGCTAATTATAAACATAGATCACGTACTCATACATTATAATCATTAAACTCTATCCTTAGGGCTCACTAATAATTCTTGTCTTTCCAGGCATTGCATAAGAATTATGTATGAAATTTAAGAGTGGACTCAACTATTGTAATGCCTGTGAGTTATAATTTGTAGGCGGACTACCATTTGTTTCGATTATGATCTCTACAAAAATAATTGATTTTTATGACCTTAAATGACCTGCAATTCTCTAAATTCAACACTCATTCAGTAGAAGATAAGAGCTGTTAAAGCATTCAATTAATTCATATCACAAATACATTAATCTATTTTAAAATTCTGTTTGAGTTCTTTGAAGAATAGATTAGTAAATGTTTTTATTGAATCAAATGATAGACTAAATTAAGAGTTGAATAAACAAATTTTCAAAAACATTTCTCAAATATTCAAGCGATTCACTTGAATTCAAGTTATCTGTTTATTCTAGGCATTATATTCCCAGGCTTAAATGTCACTGTTTCTGATCAATATCGAGGATAAGGTGGACTGAGTTGTCAATCAAATGCATATTCTTTTTATATTCAAACTCAGGTTTGAGCTGTAAATGTAATATTCAATGCATTCAAAGTTATATTCGGATACAAACCTTTATTTTCTATGGTTTTCCTCTGACGGACTAAATTAGTTGTTCTTCAGTTCAACTATTTATTCACTCAAACGAATTGTTAGCCTTAGGCCGGATCCGATGCAGTGAATAGAATGGCCCCGAAGGCTATCAATGCCTGAGTGACTCATTTAAACTTCAAGAAGTCAAGAGTCCAAATGACCTTTCGTTCAACCTTTCATCTGTTAACCAGAGTTTTAAAACAAAAGTTTTTTAACATCACTTTCATAATGATTGCAATTATTTTTAGTATTTATTCAAAACTGAAAACCAATTCTAATAAAAAGAAGTCCAATGATTACATTAATTAATATTAAAAATAAGTTTATGTAAAATATCTATTGTACTGATCTGAATATCACTGTTAATTAGCCGGTGAACTGCCCTAAAGCCAGAGCCGAATGTGTCGCTTGTGTTGTGAATAATTAATTTGTCGTTTCCGTCAACTCAACCATCTGTGACTTCGCTGACTATTTAGCAACACTTCTCTTGATTTTCAGTCTGTAAAACACTATTTACACAAATTTTATTATTAAAACAAATGTTTTTTGTTTTGTTTATCGACTCTAATATTTTTGCCAAAAATTGACAAATTTTTTGTTAATTTATAAAAATTAAATTATTTTAGTTTTATTTTCAATTTTCTCTTTTTCTAAACAATAATTATTTCTCTTTACAATAGCTGTCAATTGGTCTGTAAATCGATTGCACAGAATATACCAAATAGTAAACAAGAATTAAAAATTAATGCCTTATTATTGGTAAGCAATAAAAGTTCAAAATAGCATTCATTCAATATTTTGTGTATTTATTGTTATTCAAAAAAATATTCTTAATTTGGTTTTGAATAATAGAGTGCAGACAAAGCCATGCCATCAGACAATTACCAGAATTAGTTTGAATGGCTTTTGGTATAGCAATAAAACGAACGAATTCTCATTTCCTGCTCTTCTCTATTGCTGTGATTTCGACAAAAAGAGTCACATTTACTCTGTTTTAGTTATGAACCAAAATTTTGTGCCTCAAAATTGTTTGGTTATATGCAGTGCGACATAAATAAAAACTTTTGGTTACACTCCACTGATAATGTGTTTCCCTTTATTCTGTTCACTCAGACCTCAACCTTTTGGTGAGAGAGTCAGTAAATAGAAATAAAAAGAAGGGATGCGAAAAAGGGATGGAATTCCACGTTTTCTTTCTCCCACATCGAAGACAACTTGTGGTCAGAGCGATAGCCGTTTTATAAGTTTGAAGACATCACCAATAGATAAGCCCTTTAACTGTATATAGTCTGGTATTTGCGGTGAGAATTGCATTTGATTTCTGATGCGTTAAATTATTATCAATTTTACAGATCTTTTATGTCGTGAATCGAAAGTCGAATTTTTGGACAAAGAGTTTTGTCGTGAGTTTATTGTGTCGGCGCTTATAATAATCTAAGTTTACAACTGTTATAACGATTGTGTTCACTAATAAATAGACCTGTCATTGAACGAACTGACCACTAGATTATAATAAAGCTAACGATCCCCACGAGTTCTCCACTCTATCCCTACACACACACAACCAAAATCACAAACCCTTTGAAAGAAAGGAACGACTATCTAATGTTCAATGAGTGGAAACATTTTCAATAGTGAAGAGAACTGGCAGTTAGTTGTAATACCGCTAATTGATGTGCTCTACCATTGAGGACACCAATGGATGAGTGATGCGAGCGATGAACAAATTGAAAAGAAGGGCTCATATCTGGAATCACTTTTTCAAAAGTGCTAACTCTGTCCCACTTTATATTAGTAAATGAGAAACTGAGACAATTTAGTGGTCGGCACTGCACTACATTTGTGCCGCTCTTATGATTTAGAATTTTAAGTATTGAATATTGGATCCAATTCTCAATATATGGCATAATATTATAATATTTCGCACAGTCCTCACATCTGCCACATTATAAACGTTATAAACGTCATCGAATCAGATGAACAAATCTGCTCTAACAGTCTTAACCCAATGCTGTCTCACTTTGACTATGGATGCACTACATTCTCTCTCTCTCTCTCTCTCTCTCTCT
>LBFM01002102.1:29381-40253 GCA_000988765.1 Achipteria coleoptrata | reverse complement strand
GTCTTCACGCCAGGTATTGTCCATTTTTGATCTCAACATTATTTCTAAACTTAATCCTTTGTATCTCTTAATTATAGTCCAATGGCTGCGGACCGGGTCGTAGCCTTTATGGATCACATTCGCATATTTCAGGTAAATTTCATTTTTCTTAACACACTTTTGGTTTGATTTTTAATAATTTAAAAAATAAAATCTCACTTTTATTAGTCATTAAAATGATTAACTCTTTTGAAATACAAGAATAATAAAAGTGTCGAATTATTTTTCTTGACAACTATTTTAACAAATTATTAAAATTGACTTTAAATGAGTTAAATGTCTTTATTATAACTTTTTAATCATAAAAATTATCAAATTATTTAAGAAATAGTATTAAAAATCAAATTTTTATTTTGAATTTTTAAATATGGATTTTAAATAATTAAATCAATTTTTTGTGGTATAATATTACGAAAGTGTGACTCATAAAAGATTTGTTATCCATTTGAATTGAACAGGAACAAGTAGAGAAGTTGAAAGCCTTGCACGTCGACGCCGCTGAGTATAGTTGTCTGAAGGCCATTGTGCTCTTCACTACAGGTAAGACCAAAACTATTTCTTTTATTCTTTATGTTCTGAAAAGAGAATTTTCACTGAAAAAAAAATTCAGTAAAAATTAAAAGTTTTATAAAAATCAAGGCTTTCGCCAAATTTAAGCAATCAGTGAATGCCATAGAAAAATATTCTCTTTAATTGATTTCAATAAAGTAAAAAATGCAACAAAAATCAACTTTAATTCAAATGTTTGCTTAACTCTTCTCTTTTAAGAGCAATGATCTGAACGCTAAGAATGAATATTTATCTCAATTTTCAAACATTTTTTTATTATTTTATTTGATATCATTTATTTGATTCTGAAATTCTATTCACGAATAATATATTTCTCAAAATTTAATCAAAACAAACAACAAATTTAAAGTTGATTTATAAATGAACTCATAGTTCTTGATTTAAATCAAATGAAATATTAGTGAAGCAAACATTCGTCACAATCATTATATCGATAACTATTTTTCTTTTAATTTGTAAGAAAAAACATAATATTTAAAACCAAAAGCACTGATTATTTATGGCAATGTTGTGGTTAAACAAAAATTAGTGAAATAAAAAAAACTTAATGAAGAAAAAGTCTAAAACGAAAAATAACAGACTATTTAAACAATTTTTTTCTTCTTATTTTAATGTATAAAATATTTCCCACGTTTTTGTTAGGAAATGAATGTTGAGCTCAGTTTTGTAATTCGATGTGAAGATGAGGTTAAAACCTATTTTAAGAAAGCAATCACTCATTTAGTTAAAGTCGAGACGAGACTGACTTTTGCAGTGCACCAAAATATGAGTGCATTTGCAAAGCGAACCAATTTATGTGCCATTGAAAGAGTGTTCGTAAAGAATTATGCTTTCAATTTGATGCAGTGCTCTGCTCTCCCTCGCACTCACTGACTCTCTCCTCTACTCCTCTGTTCTCAATTTCCCTTTGCATTGCATTTTCCATAACATTCTCTTTGGATAAAATACTGTTATGGAAAGTCTATCACATATTTGCAAATAATTTTGATTCTCTACATAACCACTAAATGTATTCGCTTTTATATTTTGTGGTGTTATCTTCAAATGCGGTCTCTCCTCTGGTGTTGCACTGGTATAGCACTGGTAGACTAGAATTCCTCATAATTCAGCCTAATTCATTGTCTTTGTTCTAAAACTGGAAAATATGTTTCCCATTTTCGACACACATTTCCCATACATTATATAATATTAAATCCTAACATAAGTCTTAGCTCACAATTTTTTGTTGTCTTATTCATAGCCTTAAGTCAAAAATATATTTTTCATACGATTACACATCTATTGGAGACATGTTTATGAATATTAAGTTTTGAAAATCAATTCAAATATTTTATATAAATTCAATTCATTGGCAAATAATTCATATTTTTGTAAACTAAAGGATAAATTCAATGAAATATTTCAAAATATATTTCAAAACTCTTCGAATGAAATGAAAGCAAAGAAAAAATCAATAAATCACTGCTCATCACAATCATATGAATTGTGTTTTTAAATGAAATTTAATATATATTTTTATCCTTTTAATAAATATGAAGACCAATAGAAACCCATTAACTCATATAAAAGTGTAGCCATCAATGGGTTGACGCAATCCAATCATAAGATCACAAGAATCTGGTTTTGTCTCTCACTTTCTTCAGTGAGTTTTTACTATCGAATAGATTTTATTCATTCGTTTATATCGTATATTCTTTATTGAGATGTGATGTAAGCATAAGAAAGGATCACAAGAAAAACTTGTATTTGTTGTACACAGACTTTGTATACAGATATATGTGGAGAGCTTTTATTAGTCGATAGTGGATGTGCCACTTTGGCCTCATGTCTGACCTTCGAATGCTTGGGGCCACTAAACACCCCAATGCGTGCTTTGATTTATAACAAATAAGAAAATGTTAGCAAAAACTTCTATTGCTTTTACATTCTCTCAAAAGACTTGTGTATAAAAAAGAAAGAAAGAGAAAGTAAAGTCAAGTCAAGATAGAGTTTTTGACAAAACTCTAAAAACATTTTTTTAAAAATACTTTATTTAGAGTTAGACTTCAAAACAGTTTTTAGAGGCTATTTCTTTTGCCTTATTTTTAATTAAACACTAGTTATTCAAGTCTTACCTCTCATTACATCAAATGATTTTTATTCGACTCAAACTCCTTTAAATTATTCAAAACTGAGAGTCAAAAAATAAAAATAATTAGCAAATGATTAGTATTTTTCTGTCTCTAAAATGAAAATAATTTAATCATTGATTTAAAACTCAATATATTTTTATATTATTTATATTCAATTCTATGGATAACTTTCATTATAAAACATTTATTACTGTAAATAGATTTGCAATAAATATAATGTATTTTAAGCTAAAGTAAGAGATTTTGATTTGTTTTTGTTTCCCAATTGATGTGATGTGGGTTTACAATAGTTTTTCAAACAACTATATAAAACTTCTTTATGTTTGTTCATGCAATCAGTTTTTCACTACACACAGGGATTTACGGGCCAGTTGTTCAACAGGCGAGACTGATAGCCAGGCGTGAAAATGCTCTTTTAAAACTGTCAAACCCGGCGCTGGCATATGACATAACAGGCCTTATATAACAATTTTATGAAACAGAAGCTCAGATACTAACGACGATTCCTTTGATATTTGTTTTTTATAAGAGAATGGGTTATAAATATTGTAATGTCTATCAATTTTCTTCACTCGTTTAACATTCATATTGACCTCAAATACTCTAAATTAACATTTCATTCAAAGGCATTGTATGGGCCATACAGTATGGTTAGCCCTTCGGCTCGAATAGAAGATTTTTACTGATTCAGACTATTAGTTTCACATGAAAAAGGAATGAGCGCTGAAATATCGGCGAGAATTTTAATGAGACTTTTATTTTTGTTTTAATTATTTTCCACTAAAAAAACTTGAATTCATTTTAAGAGTGAGATTAATATCAAGAGTTTATTTCAATTTAAATATTATTTTTGCGCAAAAATAGTTTATCTCTTTTTAAGATAATAATAATTTAATGATTGCTATAATAACTGATGAAAACTTTTGATTCAAATCCAATTCACTAAAACAAGAAAATAAGTCATTAAATAACTTCACAAATGATTTCCAAATTTTTGGCGATTATTTTGTTTCCAGTAAATTATTTTCACTCATTTTTTCACATAAAATGTCGAAAAATAGGTATTTAATGAATTGCAACGAAAAAAGTTGTGAATTAAGTTTTTGCCTCATTTGGGACTACTTTGTTGTCAATCAATCCTAAAGTCTATATTATTGCCATTTTTTAGTGAAGACTCAAAAAAAAGAATTACTGTAAAGTCAGACAATTGGAGTGTTTAATGTTGAGGTTGACCGGAATAATAGTCTTTCCTCTTAGACAATAATAGAAATACTCAACCGCTTTATTACTAAACATATAACCGGAGCCTTTCTTTCAATTGAGACAGAGATTCGTGAGAAGTAATAATCAATTTTGAAAACCAAGAAAAAAGAAGACAAATGCGAAAATAAAAACACTTATAATTCGTCTATTATTGAGAAATAAGTGATTCTATACTTGAATCAGACCAAACATTTGATATTTTTTATGAGACAAAAATCAATTTCTGAAAAATGATATCAATTTCTTAATCAAATCGATTAAATTTTTGTTTATTTATTTTATAATAATTTATTTAAAAAATAAATTTTAAATTAACTTCAAATGAATCAAAAAATATTTAAATTGAGATTAATTTAGTGAAAAACTGTCAAAAACATTGATAACCAGAATATCTGTCACCAAATGATTTGTAGTAAATTTTGATTGAATTTTTGCTGAGGAAAAGTCATTCATAAAAACAGCACAAACTTTAAAATCTTATTTATCGCAATTTTATATGAAAATAGTGATATTTTTTAGTCCTTAATATTTTATGAAGTGCTCTAAACAGAAGCCATGAAATGTCTGCCCTCAAGCTCTTAACCACAACTATTATATTCATAACTTTTAAGACGAATTGTAAGTAGAGTTCAATCGTTGATAGATATGAAAGTTCATAATAATAAGCCTCACATAACCTCTCAAAGATTTAGTGTTAAGGTTGACCTGCCATCAAAGCCATTGATGATTGCTTTGCACTCTACACATAAAAAGAAGACCTTTTCGTTACTATTATTATAATGTAATGATTTTGTCGACTGATATGCGCTAATAAACAGTATATAAGTCTTCATATAATGTATTCAAAAATAGTGACAAATATTTTCAATATTTAGTGAGAAATAGTTTTGTTGGTTAAGTATCGGGTTATCAATAATTATTGTCTTTGTTTTCCGGTTCATATCCAAGTGTTTTTCAGGTGTCCCTCACTTTGTTTTTATGATCAAAATCTTTGTTAAATGTGCCATAAATTCAATTAAGGGCTCATATCATAGTAACCATAGAAAGTGTCTGATCTGAGTCTGAACTGCTTTCAGCCATACTTTCATTTGTGTTCAATGTCCTCATGGATGTGCTCACCAGCCCTGAGCCCACACTATTCAGATCGATTCTGGTACCAGAGCTGATGATGACATGTGCCTTAAGCCTCATAGACACTGCCAGTGCATAACCAGAGCTAATATTCTGTATTAAACTGATTCGTCGACTCAATTATAACAGGCATTGAAAGGCGTTATACTTAAGTCCGACAATATTTTGCATCAATTATTCATTCAATTAATGGCTAAAATCCAAGTCTTTTATACTGAAAACTATTTATTGTTTTTATGAAAAATAGTTTTCAAAACATTAATAAATCTGTGAACTCATGTTTTCTTAGACTCAATTCATTTCATATTTAGTTTTTATAAAACCAGAATAATGTGTAGTAAAAGGTATTAGTCTTGAGTGAAGAGCTTATGTTGATTTTGTTTTGTCGTTTCATAATTAAACACGAAACATGTCAGCGCCATATTATGAACGGGTGGTCAACCCGACCCACTCGACTGTGATATCTCTGATATTAAGCTTCTTTGAGGAGAGAGAACAGTTACAAAGCTATACCATCACTCTATACTTAACCAGTGCTTAACCGTTGATCTTTTCATCACTGCAAACATCTTTTAATATTTGCTACACTCCTATACCCAACTGTACAGAACTTTACACTTCAATTAATTTTGATATTTCAGGCCTAATGCACACCTAATACTGTAATACACTTAACATTTCTGCCATTTCATAGATATCTACACAAAAATACTTTTCAAACAAAAAAGAGTTTATATAATAAACTCTTGACTTTTGTTTACATTTTTTTATATATTTGGGCAAAAAATAAAGGAATAACTTTACCGTAAAAAACGAAAGAGAAATCTTAATTTAATCGATAGTCTAATGTTATAACTTATAAGAAAAATATTCTGCCCTTTCATTTGAGTTATTTAATCAGTTATTATGATATAAATTGGATTTTAAACCAAATGATTTGCAAACGAGTGTTTGTCGTCAATGTTTGACATTTGAATAACTTTTTGCAACATTTGATAATAAATTTCTGATTACTATTAATATATAAATAAACCCGGAATATATACCCGGAATATTTTGAAATATAAATAAATATTTTTCTAAAATCGTAGTCTTAATTGTAAATAAAGTCAAAACGAATCCTTTAAGTTTTCAACTGTATAACATTGGACAAGATAAAAATCAGATTTCTTGAAAAATATTCAATGAACATTTATTTATTTAATGCATAAGTAATAGTCTTTTTTCTATGGATGAGAATTACTAATAAAATAATATATAATTTGTAATAATTAGAGAATATTTAAGCGTTTCTTAGTTATAATACAATTATAATCTAATCCTTGACACAAATTGTCAATCAATTTGATTAAAATTAAAAAAGAAGTTATTATTTTAATTATATTCTGTGAACATTTTATTCATAGATTAAGCGCACAAATGGCCGACAAATTGAAATTATAATTGTTTTCAAATCAATTTATTTCATATTTAGTAATACTTTTTTCTTCAAACAAATGTCTTGAAATAATTGTGTAAACCTTCAAAAAAGTTTCTTTTTAAGCAAAAAATCTTTTAAACTATTTGTTGTTTAAAAGCTTTAGATTTTAAATTAAAACTCTATTTGTTTTTATAAATAAGTGTTGAGAATATTTTTTCTATTTTTAATTAATTTGTGGCTTATTTTGAGTGGAAACAAATTCTGGTTTAAGTCACATAATCTATCATTCATTCGCTTTCAATATAGACGACACACCCTATCAGTTGGTTTTGACTTTTTTGTGAAAATGATTGACACCGAATGTAATCTATAGCCTATAATACTATTTTTTCGATTCGCAAAAAGCAACGGTCGCTGCACTCTGACCACAATTCTGTCTCTACTTTTAAGAAATCGATTGTAATTTTCATTTTATAATCGATATATTTGTGAATATTTTCTTTTGAATGAGGTTTTGGTTCTCTTTAATGATCCTTCAAATTGAATAAACTAATCTTTCAAATTTTATTCTCATATTAATTATAAATTATTAATAGTTTTTATGATTCCTTTACTTTAATCCGATTCTTATACAGAGATTTATTGAATAAAAAAACCATTTAAATGGTTTTACAATATTTTCATTCAATTCTAAATAAATCTTCGGAAGAATTCAAAGCTAACACCACATCAATAGTGATATTCGGTGCACAGGTTTTGCCTCCCGTAGCGAAACATTATAAAAGATATTTTTCTTGTCATATGTGACCACTTTTATCCTGTAAACTACTTTAAGAAACTAATATTTTTCTCTTCAATTATTGATTTTCAGCCCAAAAATATTTTGATTCAAAGAACTCAAACGCAATATCAACTGATTAACTGTTATGATCATGGTCATATACAATAATTTCTATTTTTAACCACCAAAATTGAGTCAATTATTATAATAGAGTTCAGACCTCACTCTTTGTATTGATTTTGTTTAATAATTCATGAATTAATCTATTTATTTATGTTTGTGATTAGTATTTGTATTATTGTTGAATACAATCAATTGATCGCAACCTCTAAGACCTTCGACTTTAGGTTTGTTGACCTCAAAAAAAACAATACAATTATCGTCTAAATTTGTGTACAATTTGATGGATTGACTCATAGTTTGTTCTCTCAGTAGTTATTATCAAAGAATTTCTTGAAAGCAATAAAAAGGTGATAACTAATGAAAATATTTCTTTTCAAAGGTCACAACAGATACCCGTCATATGAAACCTAAGCTCTGACTCTAATAAACCAATGGTTTTATATGTCTTATATTTTCTTACACTTAATTCAATTCTTCATTTCTGGTCGTTATATAACTTTTGACTGCTTTTTATAGTCGTAGGCATCGGAGCGAATAGTTTGCCTCCCATTAACCTGTCGGGTGTAATGATCCAGTGATAGGCATTATTTTTTTCGGTATTGTCCCATATTATTAGGTCCGCGACCCACACACAACACACATACGGGTCACCACCACTTTTCCAGTAATGCTTTTTAAACATTTTTCTTATCAAATCATAACTCATTTTCTGTAATCAGTGTTAAACCTCTTCTTAAAATGTTTGCGAAATTCTTTGAATTAAACAATAATTGTTATAAAATTTTAGTCTTATTTTCATAATTCCAGTGAAATTGAATTCAATTTTGATGTTATTATTGTTTAAAATTAAACAAATATATCACAAAACAAAACAGTGTTTACGCCCGCACTACAACTCCACCCTTGAATTAGTACATCATAACTATTATATCAAAGATTAGTATTTAAATACATTAAATTATATTAAATTTATTCTGACTAATTACCAAGATAATCTTTGAAAATCAAAGGAAATCTATCATTAGTTTAGTATAAATCTGTAATTTGATGTCATTTTTGAAGAAAAAAAGCTAAAATATTTCTCAGTGTTTATATTGGATGCAAAGTTCAACTCTAAGCTATGCTAATATTCTGTATTGAATCCAACCTTTTAAGTGACTCTTAAACCATAAATGCATAACATATTAAGCATAGCTTATAGTGTGCTCTCCTCTGTGCAAAACAAGGCTCTGTCAGATCGATTTGACTTTTACTCCACAGATGCTTTATCTCATCATTTCATGTACTGAATAATATAGTCAAATGCACAGACATTTCTTGAACACTCGTTCTTCACTCTCTCACTCATTTCATTGAACTCGTGGTTCGCTTTTATTATTAATTTTTTTAGATATAAATATTGGAATTTCTTTGACTAAAAATTTTTACAAATTTTTCTGTATTTTTCATTCAAGTGTTCGAACGTATAATTTATTGAAAAAATCAAAAACTTTATGCAATAAATATGTTTTTGATGAGAAAAACCCATAAAACCCATCCTGTCTTTTGACAAATGCATGCGATATATAAATTCAAATATGGCTTCAAATATAATGATTTGTTAAATTCCTGGTTCAGTGAGTCATTTGACTCAATGATAAACAGATTGTGTTCCTATCGATCGCTTAAAAGTATGTATTTTTTGGATGACTTTCCAAAACCACAAATAAATAATCGAAAGTATATTTGTTTGAAATGTGTTTAGTCTAACGAAATCCAATCCATGACATCAATCAGAGATCGGCGTCCGTCCACTCCAATCGAATATATCATCTTTTACTGCAGTAATGCAACTAATATTAGAGTAGAAGCTCTCAGTCATTGGCGGTTCTGTCCATCCATTTTGAGTATTGGTTTTTTGGCATTTTTAGCATTCATTCTATTGCTTATGATTTTCGAATATTCTTTACTCATAAAACACTGAACACTATTTTGCAGTGATGTCAGCCCTCATAGTCTTGATTGTGGTGTTAGCTCTCACCCCACAATCAGGGGTTGCTCTCATCTCTAACCATTTAAAGTTAAATATTATACCCAGAGTTGGGGGTTATTGGGATGACTGTTATGAAGCATATCAAGAATATATGCACAGCTGTGAGCACAGCATTGAACGCTTAGCACTGTTCAATCTCTGGCACCGAACATATTTGTAGACAAAATATGTACTGCATTTGAGACCAATATATATATTTTGAACACTGTATTAGTTGAGCGCTTGTGTCGGCAGTAATGCTTCGAACAAAAAATTGGTCGAACTTAGGGAACAGTCATCTAAATGTGGATTTTTTATTATAAATAATTGAAGTATTGCCGGATTGCTGTCTGTGTGGCCACCGACTGTGCTCTCAGTGCTGTCCGTGCACTTTGATATGCGTTTAAATGTAGAAAAAGCCAATCCGCACATCATGTTTGATCGAATGCATGTTAGCGCACATCCAGTCATACACTCTATTATACAAAAGTCCATAACTTTTTGTGCTTTCATTACAAAAGTTATGAGAGAAATGTGAAAAGAAAGTTGTTTTTATTCATCAGAGACTCCCATTCGTGATAATACCTCGACTTTCTTGACGTTTAAACTGCTTTTGCGTGATATCCACATAAAATAGTGAACAGTCTATTCAAGACTCATTCCGATGTGTATATATTGTACCTCAAATCACATCTCTCTCTCATCTTTCAAATCAATTCTTTTGTAATTATTTATAAAATAATTTTTCAGAATATTATTGAAATCAAATATCAAATGAATATTTCAGACAAACATTTCAAACAAAATTAGTTTTTAGTGCATCTAATATATAGCTAATAGGGCTAAAATAGCTGGATTCAATTTATTTCAAAAAAATCTTGAGATTTGTTTTTAAAGCACTCTTAAAATGGTAGGACTAAATCCAGGGATTAGATGAGAATTTATTGAAAAGTAGATAATATTCCCAATTGGTTTGCAGTGAAGCATACATTCTATATATTTTCTATTTCTATACAATTCATGCAATTTTTGTTGTTTAGCACAAGTATTGAGAAACTGTTAGATTAATGGAAGTGCACTTTTAGTTCAAAAAAATCACTTCAATAGGACATAATCGGCTCTTTCTATCCGTTTCTCTCTCTTTCTGTCAATTTTGTTAACGTTATTGAAGAGTGCGTTCGGTTTTCCGCTAAAATGCAAGAATACAAGGGATGGTAAAGCGCTGAGACCACCACTAATGAGATTAAGGGCCGCCGCAAACACTACGACACTAACTATCAGTTAATGGAATAGTTTTGCACTTTTATTATGTCTATAATAGAAGAGTCCACTCAAGCATCAGATCAGTTGATCTAAATATACAAATCGATTGCAATTATTATTATTATTATTATTATTATTA